>JAOXYD010016379.1:0-14849 GCA_028565735.1 Pinacopodium congolense
TAGACTTGTGGCTAACATTGTGTGTGATTGTTGACTACTTAAACATTAGGGACAATGTTCAGATTAAGTGGTGAGGGGGGGGGGCATTGAGATATTTTTATGCTGTGAGCGATGCTATGAGTGACACACTTGAATATTTCACCATGTAATTCTATCCTAGCAGTTAGACCGAGAATTAAGTTGTATGATTGAATTCAGATTAGATTACTTGAATGGAAGGTGAATCATATGGATTGAAGTAGTTGAGTGCATAGACTTAATCAATAACTGATGCTTGAGTGATGAGGCAATATATGGAATTTTGATGGATTTTCATTTAAGCACATGTGAGGATTTAAACTGTATGATTGCATCTCATAGTCATTTATTTTGTTTGATATATGTGATGCTTCTCTATGTGGATTACCTTCAGAACTTACTCTAAACCTATTTGATACTGTTAGTTGCATGCTTTATAGATATGATCAAGACCTTCTTTGTTTTTAACCCCTTAATTTAAATGACCCACCAAGTCATTTTTTCCTTGCTACCTCCTTTGAGCCTTGGACCTTTTTGTTTATGAAAATTTCACCTTGCATTGAAACCTGAAAACCTTTTAGCCTTACCCTTTCACAAGTTGATGCAGTACTAAGTATTTGATGTCTTTGATTTAGGGACTTTTGTTTTGTATGCTATTCTGAGATGTTTTAGAGGTACCTCTACTCAGTTTTTATTGATTTGTGCTACTACTGTCTTCTTCTATGTTTAGTGATATTCAGAAAAAAAAAAAAGAAAAAAAAGAGAGAAAGAAAAAGAATGAAATATAGTAGCAATCGATAGTGATGAGTAGTTGTAGTTCCGTGTTTCTATTTGCACATCTCAGAATTTCTATTTGATTGTCCCATGTTACTTAGTGCTTTGTGAATGCTTGTGATTAGCCTTTGACCTTATTGTCTTACCTTAACCTAATCCCTATTACAACCTTGAGTAAAAGCCCTTTTGATCCATGATAGCATGTATTCTATGTATAGAAAAATGGGTGAATTTGCAAGCCTATGGTAGTGTAGTCTCTTAGAGGAAGACTCGAGTGAAACACAACCTTTATATACTTGAGTGACATGAGTGAATACCGTGAGGACAATCTATTTTAATTTTATACTTGCTTTTGATCAATGGTATCTCCCTTTGACTTTTTTTAATGTGCACTAACGAAAACCAATTATGATACATGTAGTAGTTTGATGTTTGAGTTTGTCTAAGTATGAAGGATTGCATACACCTAATTCTTTTTAAAAATGAATTGACATAATGTTGTGATTGGGTTTAAGTTACTTAAGGACAAGCAACAATTCAATTGTGGGGCTGTTGTTGATGAGCATTTTCATTGGTTTTGAACGCATATTTTATTGTAAATTTTACCTGTTTGATAGTTGAATCACACCAATATGAGGTCATTTGTGTTTATTTCAGGTGTATGATTTATTAGAAGCAAGTTAGAGGAGATTTGAGCTTTATTGGAGCAAAATGAGGCAGGAAGTTTGGTATTGCGTAATGCCTTCAGTCTGTCAACTGAACCATCGATACCGGTCTACTAAGTCCTTTATTCAGTCGACCGAACCATCTACATTGGTTGATCAATCATTAGTTTCAATGTATTTGGTCAACCAAACCATCTATATAGGTCGATCAATCTTGGCGTCCAATGTTTTAACTCCTGTGTTTCATGACTTTGACAGTGGCATTTCATTAAAAGGGCACAACACCTTATAGTATTTAAGCGAAAATTCAATGTCGCCAAGGATTATTATTCATACACAGACAATAACACACATTCAGAGAGGGGTGACGACTACATACCAACAAGTTGGTGAACATCCAGGTGAAGCTCCCTGTCTAGTGTTGGTTTAGCTGCAGTTTTCTTCTTCTCTGCCATAATACCATAAAGCCTTTGGGAGGAGACAGCTTGAGCTCTTCAATCCATTAATTCGGCTACTGTTTTAGTTTATTTCTTCATATTATTTTTAATATTTCTAGATCTTTCAATGATTTAATTGTTGCACTTCTGTCTTTATTTGTCTAGTCTTTAGAAAAATTTTATTTTGTCCAGATTTTGATTCTATAGCTTAAACATTTGTTCAATTGTTTTGTTTTGGGATTTAATCAATGGAAACATTAATTTTGACTATGACTTGTATTATATTGATGAATATGTATAAGTAGGTGGGTTTGGTTAAGGTTAAGACCAATATTGGATTAGGTTATATTTTTATGTTGATGATACTTGTTTAATTAGATGCTTATTGAGCCTTGTTTAGTGTTATCACCTAGATTAAGACCTTAGGTAATTGAATATCTTTATAATTGGTGTTTAATTTCCAGAAAACCAGTTAAGCAACATACTTGAGACTAAGTGTTGACCAACCTTAGTATTTTGCATGAGGATACCTAGGATTAATGGATTAAATTTTAGGCCTCTTAAGTTTAATTCTCTTTATTCCAATTTATCTAGGGACCAATAAGATGAGTTGAGAATAAAGAAGAGAAGGAATATCTAGGAACCTTGGGTATAACTTGTTTAAGTGAGGTAGATCCTAAATCTATGCACTATTATCATCTTTAAGTTCCTAATCCAATTAAAGTCTAATACCTTAGCCATCTACCTATCATTTGGTCTAGTTCATTGCATTTAGTTCATAGTTTACATCTTGCATATTTTCTTATCTCGCTTGCCTGGTTTGTTTGAGTTAATATTTCAATCAGTCAATTCTTGATATTTTGAGTAATTTTTCATTGTTTAAGCTAATTGCCTTGCATGTTGGAATCCCTTGGGTACGATACTTGGCTTTACTCCATTTTATTTACTACTTGATCTTCTGAGGAAGGTACACTTGCATCTGAATTGATCTAGGTTGGCATTTGATTTATATTACTCTGTTTAGACTGCAACACTTAGTGGCCTTCTTATGGAGGAGGAATGGCTATTGGGGGCTTAAGTCTCTAATGAAAAAAATCCATAGTTATTCCATATTTTTAAAATTTATGTAGCTTAAACTTATAGTGATAATATTCTAATTTTTTTTCTTTGTTATCTTAGGAAAGGATCTCAATTATATAGCATCTAGGGTTAAAAATATTACTTTAAAAGTTGTCTTGATGTGTTAAGATGCTTTGAGGAAATTTTTGAGTGTGTTTGGGTCAAATCTTAATAAAAAAATGGCTTTGAGGTATTTGGAAATTGTTTCAAAGTTTTTAAATTCCATATATTTTGAAAAAAGTGCATAAAGGTTTGCAAGCTAAGAAATATTTTATTTTTGAGTTTAATTGAAATGTCTTAATATCTAAAATTTCTTTGTAAACTTTTGGAACTTTGTTAAGTCATGTTTTTATGAAAAGAACGATTTTGGAAAGTTATAAAAAAAACTTTAAAAGATTGAAGGTTTTAAAAAGTTGAAAAAGTGCTTAAATCGGCATAAACTAAGACATATTTGATTTTTTTAAATCTTAATTGAAAGGCTTTGGTCCTCAAAATCACTTTAAGGATGTTATGAAACTTGTTTGAATTAGTTTTGAGGTGGAAAGAAAGATTTTGTAAAGTTTAGGAAAACCTCGAAAATGTCTTAAAATTTTGGAAAGGTTCCTAAAGTGTTTAAACTTTCATAACCAAGATATATTTTATGGTTTAGCTAAAATAAAACATCTTGGCATTTAAAATCACTTTAATAATGAATTAAAACTAGTGTGAAGTGGTTTTGAAATGAAATAAATGGTTTTCAAATGATTGGAAATGATTAAAAAATGATTTTTAAATAGAAAGTTTTAAAATGTAGTTAAAGTTATATATATATATTCACTTTGGGGAAATCTTTTAAAGTTGTAAGGATTTGTTTTTTGAACCAAAAAAATTGTATTTTAGATTTTTTTAAGGGGAAGACTATGAGCCCACCTTGAGGGAGGAGAGAATTTTAGTAAATGCCCCCCATTCATTAGAGGGATAGGGGCATAGGGGGCTCCCAAGGGGCCCCTAGCTTTTCACTTATTTAAATTAGATTAAGTTTATTATAAAATATAGAATTGGTTGTGTAAAAACATCAGTCGATTAGTGGATTAAGTTTGGTTAATCAGTTGAATCTTTATACAGATGGGTCGACCAATAATGTGGTTGACTAATGCCTCGAAAGTAGGTCCTTCGTTTGATCGAATGAAGGGAGTGTTCAACCAATGGTTGGTTAAAAACTCCATAAACACTAGTTGATTGAATGTGCAAAATATTAGGTAATGGTTACTTGTTTCACTGTATGACATCTTTTTAATTGTTTCTAATGGTTGTTTCGAGTGGAAATTGGTGTGTAATTTTACATTGAACCACTATAAAAATTGATTGAGTATCCTTCCTCCATTTTCTTTTAAATTTTATGCATATTGTAATTGATATTGAATTGTCTTAATGTGAGTTATTATTTTATATGTGGCATGTTACCACATTTAGCTTGAATTATGTCTTAGGGAATTCAAATTTAGGAAAAGTCATTGTAAGTGGTTTAGGCCTAAAGCTTAGAAAATTTTAAAATACCTTATTCACCTCCCTTTCTTAGGTGCCATTTAAGGCTAAGAGATGATATCAAAGTGGGTCTCACTAGTGCTTAAATTTCTAAAGAAATCAGTGAGTAAGGATTGATATGAAACATTTAAATGTTTTGAATGATTTATATAGTTAAAAGGGGCTAGATGTGTGTATATCACCCTTATTTGATGGAAATGATTTTTTAATGTGTAAAATTAGAATGAAAAATTTCTTAATGGGAAAAAATTTATATTTATAAGAAATTATCTCAAATGGCCCATATGTTCCTACTAAATGAGTAACAAGTCCCTAGATTAGAAAAATAGTGGGATGCTACCAATAAAGAACTTGCTTCTTTGAATAGTGATGCTCTGCATATTTGATGTATGTTGGAGGATATTTGTGTAGGCGGCAAAGTTAAAGAAGAGGAGAATGAACAATTGAAAGAAAATGTAGCTTTCATATGTTTTAGGGTCAAAAAAGAGGATGAGATACACCTAAACTCTTTTAATAATGATAATAATGATTGTGATGATGATGAGGATAATGATAATTCTTTATCTTGATGATAGTGATAATGATTGATCTTATGATAAGTTAGTAAAATGTTTAAAGATCATGATCATGAGAAGGATACTTTCTTCCAAATATAGAGAGACATTGAAGCATTTGAATGAATACATCTTAGAAAATGTTGAAAATTACATTGCATGCCAAGAATCTCGAAGTGTGTAAGTTGCTAAACATTAGGATGAAAGGAATAGTTTATTACATGAGAATGAGGTATTAAAGAAGGAAGTAGATTCCTTTAAGATATCAATGGCAAAATTCACTAAGGGCAAAGGAAAAACATATTGCATGCTTAAAGCCTAAGAGGCTTCCAGTGATAGGCATGGCTTAAGGTTCACTTAAGGGAGTGTTTCTAATGATGTAAAAACCAAATTTGTGAAGGTCAAGAACTTGGAAGGTAAGAACATACCTAAAACCTCTTTTGCAAATTTATTATCAACTTCAAAATCCCAATTTAGAAGATAATATCATGCATTTATGTATAGAGTTAGGACAAAGTATAAGAAGGGAATGCATGCGTAGATGAATAGGCATAATTTTTATAGGAATGCACAACCCCATCTTAACTCATTTAGGCATTGGTCCTAGTTTCATTAAAAGGGAACATATAGTGATAGGAGACCTAAAATGCATTTCGTTCTTATATTAGAAAAAATAACATGTTTCATGATCACAACCTACACATGCATGAATTTAGTAAAAGTCCTCATACACATTCCAAGTTATATCATTATCCTTGGAGAACTCATTATGATAAGTGGAATGTACAGGTCCATAAAAACCATAGGTTTCATCATGTGCATTTCACATGTGACGTTTTTGGTAATTTTGGACACAATGAAATTTTTTTATAAACAAAATATTTTTGAGAAAACCCTTAAAAATATAGGTTAAGAAAGGTGTAAGAGCTAACCCTAAGGAACCAAATTTACATAGGTACTTATAACACATTTATTTCTCTATTTTGTAAGTCAACATCAATTAGTATTAAATGAATGTCAAGCAAGGAAGCAAAAAGTGGTATCTCTAATAACTTAATGGAAAGGTAACATTTATTGAGTCCTCACATGAACTAACTAAGCAAAAACATTGTTAAATCATGTGAGGAGTAGAAAATATGGTATCAAGTGATTGATAAGGGTCAATTTGATTGTTTTTTTAATAGATATTTGTTATGTTTTAATCCCTAATTTTATGTTTAAATGTTTAATTTTTTATTAGAATTGTTTAATTTACAGGAAATGGATATTAATTGGAGAATTGTGTAAAATGATAACAAGAAAGGCAATCTCTATAAGCTATATGTGGGTATAGAGAGACTTATGTATAACTACCCAGTAACCCCCGTATAGCACTTGAGTAGTAGGAGTAACCACCTAACATATAGCTTCGAGTCAACTCAGTATATATAACATAACTAGACATATCTCTACCAAATCTCCAAGATTGCGACTGAGGCTTGCTTCTTATTAATTCTCTTATTGTGTAAGGACAAAGATGTATGTCTAAAAGCTGCAAAAGGGGAGAAAAAAATAGGACTCACACCATAAAAATGGAGATTAGATCTAAAGTTGAGGGAGGCTAGCTTAGTTTTTTCTTTTGAGAGTTCTTGGTGTTCTGAGGCTTCAAAAACTTTTAATTTCATTTATAAGTTGTTTTTTGAGCTACCAATTGTTAGAGCTTAGTTTTAAGGCATATATGAGGCCAGAAATGATCTTATGGTGTTTTCTAACTGAGATTACTTCATTATTTGCTTTGTTTTTTAGATTAACAAAGTATTATGTCTAAACTCATATCTCTTCTTATTCTCTGATTTTCATGAGCTTTTCTTTTTAATTTAGAGCTATACTGGAGTCCAGATCAAGTTGAGAAGTTGGTAGATCATCCAAGAGCTGTTCTTCGAGATTTGCAACTTATATATTCGTCATTTAAGCTCCTGTATTCAAATTAAACAAAGCATGATGCTTATTATGACTGTTTTGTATGTTTTGATGAATATATATGTTTGATTCAAGTTTCCAACTAAGGATTGATGTGTAAATTAATTAAATGAGCTTTTTAGAATTATTAAGGGACTGATTTTTGTTAATTGAATGGCTGAACCGTCTAATTTTAAGCTAGCTACTTAAGAAAAGATTAAAAGATGATTTAAGACTTAAAAATTCAACATAAGTTATTGGAAAAATCAATAAGCAACATAAATTAATCATTACATCACCAAAATTTTATTATTTTTGAGAGTTTAAGTTCTGATATAAATTTTTTAGAAGTTAACTTCTTGATCTTAAGGCCTATTAACTTAATTTGATGCATGAATAAACTTCAAATTAGGATTAATAGAGAAAAGGCATAGTTTTAACTATAACTTTGTCTTAAAATTATGAAGATACTCTAATTTAACCTTTAAAAATGTTAATTGTTCAATTAATTCATTGAAAACCTAATCCTTACCTAATTTCAACATTTTGGTAAATTTTAAAAATAATTTAGAAGTCATTTTACATTGTTTAAAGCAAGTTACGTTAATTTAGTATTTTTTGGCTTTTTAGTATCATTTGAGATCTCCTAGATAATTATAAGCTAATTAACCTAGTAATTATAAAATATCCCTGTAGGACCAATACTTGGGATCTTAAAAACATTATATTATATTACTTTTTTGATAGGTGCACTTGCCTATGTGTTGGTTAAATTCAAGTAAAAATTATTTAAAATCTTAAGTCACCCTAACCAACCAATAGTGGTTATACAAGAAGGAGGTACTTGTTAGATTTTTCATTGATAATATTTGAGAACCTTGACTTGGCATTCATATTGATGGTATATGTTGTATTTGAGACATATTTTGTTTTTTTAGTTTAACTGAAATGTCTTGGTATCTAAAATTACTTTGGAGAACTTTTGTAACTTGTTTGAATCAAGTTTGTTTTTATCAAAAGAATGGTTTTGGAAAGTTATGAAAAACCTTTAAAAATTGAAAGTTTTGGAAAGTTTAATAAAGTACTTAAATCTTCGTAAATTTTTTTTTGTTTTTTACCTTAATTAAAAGGTATTGGTCCTCAAAATCAATTTAAGATGTTTTGAAACTTATGTAATTGGTTTTTAAGTGAAAATAAAGATTTTGAAAAGTTTAGAAAAACCTTGAAAAGGTTTTAAAATTTTAAAAAGTTTTCAAAGGTGCTTTTCTTCCATAACCAAGACATATTTTATGGTTGAGCTTAATTAAAATATCTTAGTATTTAAAATATCTTTAGGAATGAATTAGAGCTTGAGTGAATTGTTTTTGAAATTAAATAAATGGTTTTGGAATTGTTACAAATAGTCTATAATTGATTTTGAAATAGAAAGTTTCAAAATGTAGTTAAAGTTGTATGCATCAAGGCATTTTGAGTTTTTAAGTTTAATTGATGGGTTTTGATCACAACACTTTGTGGGGGAACTTGTGAAAATAGTTTGGATTTGTTTTTGAAATAAAGAATTGGTTTTTTGATTGTTTGTATTAGACTAGGTGTTGCAAAATTTGGAAACTGTTTTGTAGAGATAAGTCCAAAAATCTTTATCACATGGTCAATCAATGCTTAAAAATAGGAACTTTGGTTGACTGCATGCAGAGAGTGGTTACCAATTGCTGGTTAACCACTCCATAATTTGTACTTGATTGAATTTTTGAAAAATTAGGTAATAATTACCTGTTTCATTACTTAACAACTTTTTAATTGTGTATAGTAATTTTTTTGAGTTTCTAATGACTATTTGAGGTTGGGAAGTTCTAAGTGTTTAGAAACAACCTTTATGCATCTTTTATTATTGTTTTTAGATTGGATGACCTTTTGGGTTGTTTGTGTGTTGAATGAAATTGAGGGAAAGATTCAGTTTGAACGTTTGCATTCATTGCATTTTTAGCCCCTTTAAGCTTTTTTCTTCATTAGGTAAGTATTTTTGGTTTTGGCTTATATATGCTTGAGTAGAGGTTGAGAGCTTCATTTTTAGGGCTTGGATATTAAGGTCGAATTTCTTAATTTTTGAGGTTAAGAAAATGTTATTCTTTACCCATCAAAGTAAGAATGTTTAAGGTTACTCTTAACCCTAAAGTAAGATTGTTTGGTTGCTTTTCACCATCTTTAGAAATAGGATTATTATAAGCGTTCCTCTTTACTTTAAAGAAGATTTGATATAATAGAATTCCCAATAAATTGTTAGGGAGTAGACATAAGTGTAGAATTAGAAGTCAAACCACTATAAAAATCAATTATGTATCCTTCCTCATTGTTCCTTTTAATTTTATGCATATTATGATTGATATTTGATTATCTTAATTTGACTAAATATGTTATAGTTGGCATTTGATCACATTTAGTTTGAATTATGGTTTGAGGACTTCATACTTAGGAAAAATTCATTTAGGTTATTTAAGTCAAGAATTGCTACTATTGTTCATTAACGGGGGTCTGCACCGAATTACAATGACGTCGTTGAAGGATGAACAGCCCACTATTAGTTATCTATTTTTGACTTATTTAATAGTGGTATGTGAATCCATCAACGGTGGGTGGCTAGACCACTATTGATGGTCCAAACTTAGATAATTTTGTTTCATTTTTGCACATTTCTTTAATTATTCACATCATTCTACAAATTAAACATTTCTAAACATTAATTAAACAATTAAGCACCAAAATACTGGTAAATATACAAAAAATAATATCTAAATCACTATAAAATTCACCCCTAAAAACTCCCCTAAGAGAGAGCCAAAAACATGATTAATGGATGGAAAGCTTAATAAAAGGGCATGTAGCCCTAGAGTAGAACAAGACAAAAAAAGCTTAAAGCTTTCCACTAATGAGATGAAATATATATATATATATATTAGGAATCTTCAAGCTTTTAGTGAGGTCAGCAACTCATTCTTCTCCTTAAAATTTATGTCCCTTTCTTTTTATTTTTCTTAGATTCTTTAGGTTTTGTCCTAGTTTATAAGTTATTTTCGTTTGTTTTTCTTGTTGTTTTAATTATTTCACTCTTTATTTCTTCTTTTAGGCTTTCAATACTTGTTGTTCTTAGTATTTCTATTGTAATAATGGTTAATTTATGGTATTATTTTCTTTTTTCTAGCTTTATTTGTGTTTTTTCATTATGTTTATTGTTAGTTTATTGCTTGTTTGTGAAAATTTTATTATGTTAACTTAGGTTGTGTTTGGGTTAGAAGTTATTGATGAGATTTTGACTTAATAATTATTAGAATTAATTAGGAATTAATCAGGTTTTGTGATTTAGGTCAAGGTTAGAGTGGAATTCCTATTAAATGACATTAATTAGGGATTAATTCTTAGGATTGACCATCCTAAGTATGATTTCTATTTTCATTGCCAGTTAAAGGCTTGTGAAACGTAATTGTCCATAGCTAATATCGCAAGTGCCAATAGGTTAATTGATTTTGTTAGTGAACTTAATCAACTTAATCTACGATTCCAATTCTTCAAGTTACACGATCCAACCTTGTGAGATTATATCTTAGGCTAACTATTTCCTAGTACTTAAAACTATTACGTGATTAAATTTAGATAGCTTATTCTAGGTTGTCAAGTAGTTCAGGATAAATTTATATAAAATAGGTGGAACAAAGGATTCAAGAGCTTGTTTGGATCTATAGGCTAGCATCTTAGACTAATAGCAATTTATTTATTTCAATGATTAATTATAAGTCTGAAATCCCGGATATATCTTCTGCCTAGCTTTGTTGTATTATCGTCTATTTATTTCTTTTATGCATTTTTGTTTATTTGTTTATTTTGTTAATTGTAATTGTATTTGGTTTTAATGTCTTTTCATCTAAGTGTTCTCTTTTATTTTTCCTTTCCTTTAGCACAACATTAGAAATAGCTGTAAACAAACCTTAGCTCTCTGTGGAATTGACCCTAACTTGTCTAAACTATATAGATAGGTTAGGTGAGATATTTTATTATTTGATGAGCTGACGAAACCTCCTACCATTTTTATGCAATTTATTGACTCTTTTGTTTTTATTTTAAGTCTATAAGAAGTCTTTAAACTTTTGTTTTAGTTAGATAGCATTTCTATTTAAGGTTCTAGGTCTAAATCGTTATATACATCAAGCTTTAAAATTTATAAATTTTCTATATTTCATATATCTTCATACTTAATGTTTTAAATATCATTTTTGGGCATTTAAATCAATATATTCTATTTCATTAGGTTTTATAGAAGTCATTGTGCATAAATTTCATTTTTACACTCTAAAGAGCCCTTCGTTTTTTATACTTCAAATAAAAGACCTTTATACGTGCATTTTTGTTTACCACTTTGGGATAATTTTTCATAAATCACTCTTTGCCTTTTTCTAAAGTCACCTCTTTGCATTAAAAAGATTGGTATAAGGTTGCTCTTCACCTTTTAAGAAAGAAGATTGGATTTTTGTTCACCCATTAAAGAAGATTTGTAATTGCTATGATGATGATAGTATAAATTCCAACATATTTGGTGATGGACATGGATTAGGTAATGTTAGTGTTGCTAAGCCATTATAAATTTTAGTGTCTCTTGTCTTCTTTATCCTCTTTACATTATTGTTAAGTGTACTCCAAATTTTATATTTCAATGTGATATTGATTTATGCATTTATTATTGTTTATTTGTGCAATTGTTCCAACTTTAAAATATTGAAGTATTTTGCCATTAATTTACCTTATTATTAGTGTTAATTTTGAAGGTATTTACTCACATTCTGTTGTTGATTATGAAGGGAAAGTGATTATTATATTTCAATAATTTTTCCTTGATTTTCATGCATTGAGTTTCAACTATTGCATATTCATTAAGACATTTCTTTAGGGTGAATTTAGGCTCAGGTGGATCTCATTCCCTAAATTGGTTTTAGGTTGTTTAAAATTTCATATTAGAATTAATTTTTAGAACACTCAATTCACTCTCCTCTTTAATGCCTTTTGTACTAACAATTGGTATCAGAGTTAGGCTCACCGTAGCCTAATTAATTTATAATGAAATTTTAAGAAAAAGATCTAGTGTGGTATACTTAATAGGTTCAACTATCTAGGAGGGGAAAAACATTAGTAGAGTACTAATAGGAATGCTTACTCCTATTGAAAGATTAGGATAAAAATTTTCTTTATGGTGGAAAATGTTAATATATGGGCCATTGTTAGTCAAGGCCCATATATTCCCATTACATTTGAAAATGGACAAAGTGTGCTTAAAATAAAGTAAGAGTGGACATTAGATGATGAAAAATCAATTTCACCAAATAATAAGGTTGTGCATATTTTACTTTGTGTTTTAAGTAGAAATAAATTCAATATAGTATCTATGCGTGAAACTCTCATGACATTTGACACACTCTTGAAATCACACATAAGGGAATAAATCAGGTAATGGAGAGTATGGTTTTAATACGTGATACATGAGTATGAATTGCTTGCCCTGTATCATGATGAAAGTATTTATGATATATATACATGATTCAATAACATTATGAATGATTTGAAAGGCCCTGGAAATTCCTATACTAATGTTGAACTTATGAGAAAGATTTCCAGGTCATTGCTTAAAGAATGGGAAACAAAAGTGAGTTTAATTCAAGAAGTCAAGGATTTGAATGTGCTAACTTTATAGGAATTAATCAAATCTCTTATTACACATGAAATGAGAATTAAGGCGACTAAAGTCAAAGAGAAGGAAGTTATCTTAAGCAGGAAGAACATAGCATTTAAAGCCATGAAGGAGGATCCAAGTGATGAAGAGGTGAAATCTGATGATAGTGAAGATGAAATATCCCTCTTAACAAGAAGTTTCTAAAGAAGAAGGGTTACACCAAAACAAGAGACCAAGATCAGAGTGAATCTAAAAGAAAGTTTTCTTCTAATGTAACTTTCTTTGAATGTAGGAAACTAGGTCTCCTAAAGAGTCAATGTCTACTCCTTTAAGAGAATGAGAAAGAAGAAAAGAATAATAAGAAGGGAAGAAGGAGAAGAAGGAGAGGAAGAGAAGGAAATAACTAAAAGCATTTTAGGAAATCTTAAGTGAATCCAAGGATGAAAAATTAGAAAATGAGGTTGCAAACTTATGCTTGATGGCTTTGGACAGCGAGGCACCTTTTACATCATTCTCTTATGATGATAAGAATGATTTTAACCATGAGTTGAGTTATGATGACTTGGTTAAATTTTCATTTAGTGTGAACTTGAAAGGAAGATGCTATCTTCCAAATACAAAGAATGCATGAATTTGATTGAAGATCCTAATTTAGAGAATGATAGGCTTAGAAGTGATCCATATGACTTATAAGCGAAGAATGTATGTGTTAATGATGATAGGATGAAAACATCACATGAAAATGAATCTTTAAAAGATGTTGGAAATCTCTTAAAGTAATCATTATAAAGATTCACCAAAGAAAAACTAGATAGCAAGTTTTGAGCTTAAGAAGCTTTAAATGATAGACATGGATTTAGTTTTTCCTTAGGTAGTGGAAATCCTAACACTAAAACTACTTTTGTTATGGACAAAACCTAGATAAAGAGGAAACTCCTAGGTCATCTTTGAACTATAGTTCATCCACTTTTGGAACTTAGCCTTGGAAGTATAGTTATGAATTTATGTACTCTTCAAGGCCTGCATCTAGAGTAAATTTTTATGCTCTTAGGAATAAGTTTATTTACTTTGAACATATAAAGATTAAAAATAATGCATATAGAACATATAGGATTCAATTTTAGATAGCCACCATTCAAGCATCAGAAATGCATTTTTCATCATATAGAAATGTCGTCCATGCATATCCTAGGCTTAGGAACATGTCCTACATATATTGTAGGCCAAAACCTTACCAAAGAAAATCATTTAAGGCTATTGCATATAGATTTATATATAGAAACAATTTAGGTGGCATTTTCATTCTTATGACGTTACATATGTTTACGATCATTGGGGTAGACTTGGGTTATTTAGAAAGATTTTGTTTTTATAAACTTATAATGTCTTCTAATACAGTAAAAGGCATAGGAAGTGGGAAGGTAACTAACCTCAAAGGACCCAGATTAATATGGGTGCCTAAAGTATAATAAATTTGTTTGTTTTGTAGGCATCTAGGACTACTAAGTGGTATATTAATAGTGGATATTCTAGACAAATGAAAATAGATGTTAACCAATTCATATCACTAAAGTCTAAAAATGGAGGTTATGTAAGCCACGAAAAAATTTAAATGGAAAAATATTGGTAAAGTTAATAAGAGAAATAGTTTCTTCGATAATTTCCTTTTGCTTAATGGATTAAAACAAAAGTTGCTGAGTATGAGTTAACTTTTTGATAAAGGCTTTACAATTTATTTTAAGAAGATAATTTCATATATTTCATTAGAACAATATAAGGAAACATATTTACCATTGATTTGAATAATCATTCATGGTGTTACATGTTTGGCTTCTGTGAATGATGATACATAGATGTGGCATTAAAAAATAGGTTATGCTAGTATGTAACACATTTCGAACCTTAGTAATAAAGAACTAGTAAATGGACTATTTAGGATAAAGTTTGAAAAAGATAGAATTTATGGTGCATGTAAATTAGGAAAACAAAGCAAAACCTCTTTTAAGAAGAGGAATGTGATTACTACTTCTAGATCATTAAAGTTATTGCATATAGACTTGTTTAGACCATCTTGAGTAGCTAGTTTTGGAGGAAAGTTGTATGCTTATAT
>JAOXYD010016390.1:0-14849 GCA_028565735.1 Pinacopodium congolense
AACTTACTCCAAATTAATACTAAACACAAACAAAACAATAATTAAAATTATACTAAATAAAAACACATAAAATAAATATTAAAACACAATAATAACAACCTAATAAGCAATAAACACATGAAAAACACTTAGAAAAGCACATACAAAACACAATTATCAGATTCTCTATGTTTTGAAATTGATTCCACATCTCTTCTAGTTCTAGAGATGCCTCAAAATAATCACCAAATTGCTTCCATTTGCTTTTCGATCTCCTTTTTTTTATTCTTTTCAATCCAATTAAGTACAAATAGATTTAAACCTACAGTATAACTAAAAGAGTGCATAAATAGGACAATTTTATAAATATTTAGTAGTGAAAATACTATAGATCATGGCATAAAAATCAATATAAATCACTCATAACAACTATCTAGGTTTAATATTTTTTATTTTTTGTTAAATATTGTGAAATTGATTTTAATTTCATATTAAATTATTTATTTTAATTTCATTAACCAGTCAATTCATCACTCAATTTAATAAGTTAGATATCAGGGATAAAATATCACTAATAATCCAACAATCCTCATAAATTCAAAATCTAGATTCATAAGATCTATAATGTGATTCAATAGATGCAATTACCTATTTGTGGTCATATTATTATTATTTTTATATTTGACTTATTAAATTAAAAAAAATGGATAGTGTAGACCACGCATTAGTTTTTTAACAGTGTTGTTGGGGACTGTGTCAAATTATTAGGATATTATACTCTTTATTAGACTAAACATTGCGGTTTTTTTAATTCATTTGTTTAAATTTTTAAAATTTTATTCTTTTTTCGATTTAGTTTCTATAATTTTTTTTTAAAAAGTTTTTCTTATCTTAATCTTTTGTTAGTTCTTTTGATTTTTGGGATAGGTACTCCATTACATGACAAGTAGTCATTCTATAGACCTATTTGAGCATGATCGTAAAGTTGAGAGAACATTTCATAACACTATGAGAGAGAAGAAGTTTATTGATTGTGAAAATATTTTAGGTTCATGCTATATAGTTAGAAGGAGAAATGGAAATGGAATTAGGATCAATATCTTAGTTAACTGTAGGGGATTTGTCATAATCCTCTTTATAGGGCACAAAATCTAACAAACATAGGTCGAGGGTAGAGGTAACTAGTTTAAAAATAAAACCCTAAATGTTTCAAATGCTTTAGAACTATGTTTAATTTGATAGGTTACCAGATGAAGACTCAATCGCTTATATAGCCATGCTTTCAAAGATATGGAACACCATGAAGTTAAATGAGTTTCAAAAAAGGCAGTGAGATTGAGTTTGTTTCCATTCACTCTAAGGAATAGAGCAAGGTTGTGGATAAAAACTAATCCTCCCAGTTCCATCATGTTTTGGAACCAACTTACAAAGAAATAATTGATAAGAAACTTCCCTCCTTTCCTTTCTAAGTTATGTAACAATATTATTTCTATTCAATAATAGGAATAGGAGAACTTGTATGAGGATTAGGATCTGTTAAGGAAGTGTCCCCACCATAGCTTGGATTTAGGAATGCTTATGCAAAATTTTCATGGTAGTTTGAACATTATAGCAAAAAATCTCATTGATGCCTGTATTGGTGGCACTAAGAGTAGTTGCGAGACTTGATAGAGAACATTAACATGAATACTTACTAATGGGGTAATGCATGTTAAAAACTAAAACATCGCTTAGAAGTTTATAATATTGATGTAATAGCCTCATTAGGGCCCAAAGTTGATGTATTGATGAAGAAATTAGATAGTATGATAGTTGCATCTACTTCAGCTCAAGTCATAAGCTGTGAATTTTGTTAAAGAGGGAACTTGAGTCCTAAGTGGCAAGTATCAAGGGTTGCGAATCAGAAAAAATAGACAGATTGTGTTAGAAATTGACAGAATAATCTATAACACATATAATCTAGCTTGGTGCAATCATACCACCTTTTCATGGTCAATAAAAAGCATGTAGCATCAAAACCACCAACTAACCTTCCAACAACAATAATAGTCTAGATAGTTGAAACGAAGGGAGCTATTTGCTAGGTATATTACCGTGTTAGATGCTTTCTTTTAAAATATTTAAGCATCATCGTAGACTTTTGAAAAAGAAATGGAGTTACTTTCTAAGAGAATATTAGAGGGATCATTAGGTACTTTGCTAGGTAAGTAAAAGAAAAACTAAGGGAGCAAGTACATGTGATGTTCATGAGTGGTGGTAAAGAAGCAGTTGGTGAGAAGGAAGAAGTTGGAAAAGAAACTACAAAGATTAAGGATGAGAAGGGAAGATAAGCTAAGAATAAGAAGGCAAATAAAAAAAGACAAGAAGAAAGAGATTAAAGACTAAGACTTGCAACTTATATATCCTAGAAGATTAAGCATCAAGCCATTAGAGGAGTACATAAGTAAATGTGTTGACCTTATTAAGAAATTAAATGTTAGCACCCTTCTTTGAAAGAACCATAGTACGTTAAGTTTGTGCTCTTAACAAAGAAGGCAACGAAATCCTTAAAGATGATGATGAGTAAGGGATTTGTAATGCAAAGAATAAAACATGAATCTTTAGAGTTTGACTTGATGATGATACTGAGACATGAGCACTATAAAGGAGATATGAGGTCTACCCTCAATGGGAGGGAGATAGATGAATGGAGGAAGGATGATAAAAAAATGCCAAAAGTTCCAACGGAAAGACTAAGAAGAAAAGCAAGGCCTAGAATAAAAACAAAAAATGATAAAAAGTGAGTAAAAAGAGTTCATCGAGCTTAAGACATTAAACAAGAATTAGTTGAGAATTTGTTAAAGGTAGGTTGCATTCTTCATATTTAATTTGATTTCATTTTAATGTATTTTTAAGTTATGTTACTTTAAGTTTTACATCATTCTTTTGTGTTAAAGTTATCCAAATTTGATTAATGTTGTTTACAATTATGTTTAGAAGGTTTTGAAACACACATTGAATGAAAAAACATAAAAATATGCATATATAGTGTTGTTTCGTGGTCTGGGTCGTGACTGTGGCCCAAATCCTAAACTTCATTATAAAAATGGTCATGAGCTGTGTCACGGTCATGATGATGTTGGGTGAAGTGCTTAAAACACACTTAAACCTAACTCCCTTCACCCCTTTTCACCCATTCTTCAACCATAACTTAATTCTCTCATCTCTCATCACTTCTTTAACACTAAATCAACCTTTTCACTTCATTTTTATGCATCAATTCATAAGCTTGTCATCAAATCAACAAGGAATGTGCTTCATCTTTGGATTAAACACTTAGGATTTGGGATTTTTCTTCATATTTAGGGTCTTACATGAATAGGTTGTTTTTAGGCTATTTATTGTGATTATTATAATTTTATGAGCTAATTTTTGACCTAGGATCTCCTATTACCTGGAATACCTCTTATTTTTCATTATCCATTCACATATAAGTTCATTAATATGATTTTTCATGTTGGTGTGTGTAAGATGCGAAAATTTCATGCCTTACTCTTATAAAAATGTAGTTTTGACATATTGGTAGCTTAATTGTGATATATTGTTGCTTATGGAACCTATAAAATTACTTGTTGATAATTAATACTTTATAGAAAGTTATATTGGTCAAAATTTCATTAAACACTTAGGTTTAGAGTGTTCAGGAAATGAATTAGATGTACATTACGCCTAAACTAGTTAAGGATGACATTTTTTTTAGATTAAGATTTTCATGAATGTCTAAATGAACCTACTTTTTATGAATTATTCATGAAAAATTTTCTCATTATACTTAGGTGATAAGTTGTGCATGCCATTCTTATAAGTTGAATTTGATGGCTAAATGTTTTGAATGAAACTTAAGCTTTCATCGTGAACAATTTTGAAACCCATTATGTGATTAAGTGTGCCTTGAGTGAAATTAGTATTACATGATCATCGTAATGTTTATACTCAATTTTATGGCCTATGAAATGGTTTTAGGCATGGATATGATTACTTATGATTGTTTTCATATTTTTGTTAAACTCATGTCTAGATACAACTATGCGGTAAGAAGGACCATAGAGAAGAAGTCTTATGCTCTATAAGCATTGATACAAAGCCATCTAACCTTTAATTGATTAACTCTAAGGTTTCAACAAAATACCATGAACTCAAGAAGTGTCAAATTGAACCAATAGGTATTTGGTGTTTCATGATCTGCAGCATTTGGAATTAATATATGTTATTAGATCTTATATGAAGTCCAAAGGATAGGACGCCTTCAAAGAGATAAAAAAAAGATTATTATAACTCGTTGTGTAAATGCTTTAATAGGTTCACATTTGGTAAAGAGAAAGGATAAGGATGTGGTAAAGTTTCAAATCAATAGTAAGGAATTCTCAATGTCCTATTAGGATTTTGGCAAAGCCCTTAGGATTCTCAACTAAAGAAGTAGATGACCTACCAGTAATAAGGAATGCTAGGTGGGACTTTGAGACTCCAAGTCAAGGCTCATAGTTTTGGAGTACAATTAAAGATAGGGAGTTTTATGTAAATGGGTCAAAGAGCATAAAAGCTAAGACCTCAACACTCAAGATTATTCATTAATTGATCACATATACTATAAGGGGTAGACATGAGAGTTTTAGGGTAATCAATCTACGTGGTTTCATTTATTTCTGGTGCATGATCAATGATGTGAGACCTAATATAGGGGTGCCTTAGCTCTTTACTTTAACCATCAGAGTAAGAAGATAAGGGGATCTCATAGTGATTCCTCTTACATTACAAGGATTGAAATGAACTTGGGAATTAGGTTGATCATATTGAATTCAAGAGAAAAGATAATCATAGATCCCTTGGATTCTTTAATGTGGATTTGAAAGGGATTAACTATAAAAGTAAAGGGGTGCCTAAATCTTAAGAGAGATCGATCTTCCTTAGGTGAAGAAGACCCAAATAAAGAAGTGGAAGAAGGTGATGCAGATGAAGACATTAAGCATAAAGCTGGACCTTCCACCAACATAAACCTATGATAAAATGCACTCTTAGACTAGCTCTGTGATTAGGTGGATACCTTGTCTATTGAGATGATGAAATATCATTCTATAACTATCACGAAATAGGTAGAGTTTTAGAAAATGTAATAATTCAGATGGGAGGAAGAGTAGGTGTAAAATAAGAGAGATCAATCAAGGTAGCAGGAGATATGGAAGTAGTATCAAGCAACGTGACAACAGTTTATGTAGTTCCATCATTTACCACCATATCAAGTTAAGGATTGTTATCATGTGTTATGGATCACTAGGCAATCGAGTTTTATTTTTCTTTTTTCTTGTTCTTTACATTGTAAGTTTCATTTTTTTCATGCTTTCATTTCATCATGGACATTATGATAGAGATATGAATGCCTTACCAAATGGATGGAAAAAAACAACCAACCTGTAATGATCCAAGTTAGTTTGGGTACCAAAAATTTGTTAAATTTTGTTTTATAGGTATCTTCAAGAACAAAATGAAGAATCACCAACTTATTATTGAACTAAGTGAAGAAATTAAAAGGAGATTGGAGATATAAAATTGGTAGGTATATAATTATTATTAAAAATAGATTATTTTAGGGAAATATGATGTGTTCGGGTGATATGATATGTGTGTTTTTAGATTATATTTCTATATTGTTTTCATGTGTTTTAAGTATTGTTTGTGTGTTTTGACCTTAGTGTTAATCGACTTTTTACATTATTTTTTAATGCATATTTCATTATGATTCTACCCATTTGATGGTTGAATTACACCAATATAAAACTATTATTGTTAATTTCAGGTATATATTGGGGTTGGAGCAAGTTGGGGAGATTTAGACCCAATTGGAGCTTGATTTAAAGCATAAAGAGGATTTAGACATTCTATGCTTAAAGTTGTGCATATACAGCAGTGAAACAAGAAGATGTCAGTCTATTGAATGGTATGGATTGGTTGATCCAATGAAGAAATAAGGAAGGTAAATTGACCGAATTAAAACTAGTCTACCGAACGAATTGCAAGGAAGGATCGGTTGACCGCATAGAAGAATCAGCTGATTAAATGATGCAAATAAAGAGGTTTCAGTCGACCGAATGACTATAGGTCAACCAAATAGGTAAGATGTGGAAGGTTAGTCGACAGAGTATAGGGGCTCCAACTTTATTCTCTCACATTTTATGACTTGGACTACAGTGTTTTACTTAAGGCATAAAACCCTTAGACTATAAGTAGCATTGACAGTACGAGTAGAATGATGGTAGAAGAGAATAGATACACAGGTTTTAAGCATCATCGAGAGAGCCATCACCTTCTGATCTTACTTAGAGTCTAGTTAAGTTTTTTGGTTTAAGTCTTTTGTTTTTGGAGCTTCCAAGTACAGAACCTTTACAGTAATCTTAAGGAAGTGACCATGTTACTTTTGGATTTATGTATTTACATTTATAGTTTGTGAAGATTCTGATTTATTGATTAATCAATGGATATGCATGTTTTGAACATCGTTTAGGTTCTATTGGTAATCATATGTGTGTAAGTGTTTTTGGTTGAGGCTGTGAATTGATTTGGATTAGGAAAGGTTATGTGGAATTGAGTTTTGCTTATTTGAATGCTTGTTTAGCCTTATTTAGCTTGATCAACTAAATATTGGCCTTAGGTGAATGAGTTTCATATCCATTGGAGTTTATTTTATCAAAAAATTGATTAGGAAACGCACTTGAATCTAGGTGTGGGCTAAGCCTTAGGATCTTGTGTGAGGATGCCTAGAATCAATAACCTTGATTTTAGGCCTCTTGTATGTTTAATTCCTTTTATTCCAAGTAATTTATGGACCAAATAGGTTAATTGAGAGTAAAAGAGAAAAGCCTTAACCATTTTTAATCTCTTGAGTCAAGTTTAGATGCAATTAGTTCATTTTGTATCCTATGTATTTACTTATCTTGTTTGCCTTACTTTAATTACCAATCAATCAAATCTTGAGTTTCTGAGTTAATTTTGAATTGTTTTAGTAAATTTGCTTTCATATTAGAGTTCCTTTAGGTACGATACTTGGTATTTACCGTTTTATATTATTTCCCCCTCTATTTGGTCTAGGAGAGATTTTTCATTCATTTATATTGCTTAATTAGACTAGTAGTTTTTGGTGTCGTTGCCGGGGATATCATAACTATGAGTTATTAGGTCAGACTGTGTTAATTGTCTCAAATTTATTTCTTGTTTTCTTGTTCATTTACGTTGTTTTAGTTTATTGTATAATTGCCTAATTATTTTCTTTTCTTTATCTCTATTTTCAATTCTTTCATTGTGTTCTTTTGTTTATGAACACTCATGGTCAAAAGCCTAAGAGTTTGCCACTAGATACTAAAATTGAGAAAACTGTTCAAAGGATGAGAAAAGAAACTATATCAGCTCATAATAGAAAGGCAAAAGAAGAGGTCACAGAAGAACAACTTAAGAGTGAAGATCAGTTTGTAAAGATGGCACAACATGAAGAACCTATGTAACATCCCGAAGAGGGAAGGTAATTGACGATGATGGATCTAACTATAGGGCATAACAATACACCCGTCTCCCCCCATTTTATGAACTAGGATTACAGTAGCAAACTTTGAGATTCCCCATAACATTACTTCCATGGTCAGGATATCTTAGTTTTGAGGATTTCCTTTAAAAGATCCGAACACTCACTTTGAAATTTTTTTGGATATTTGTGATTTATTTTATGAAAAATGGGGTGTCAGATGATGTAGTGGGACTATGGTTATTCCCATTTTCAATTAGGGATAAGGCAAGAGCTTGGTTAGCCTCTTTACAATAAAAGTCCATTACCACTTGTGATGAGCTGATGAGATTGTTTTTGGCCAAATGTTTCCCACCTGCCAAGATTGTAAAGATGAAGAATGAGATAACTTCATTTACCTAGTATAAGAATGAGAGTTTGTATGAGGCGTGGGAGAGGTTCAAAGATTTTTTTATGCAGTGCCTTAGTCATAAGTTTACCATATGGCAGTAGGTTAATACCTTTTATACTAGAGTGACTCCATCGACTAGAAGCACCATTAATGCATTAGCTGGAGGTAACTTGATGAGAAAGACACCAGATCAAGCTTACAGATTGATTGATGAGATGATTACAAGCAGTTTCCAATACCATACAGAGGGGCATCCTAAAAGGCCTGCTAGTGCTCATGTAGTGCCTTTATCAACTCAGATGGATGTTTTACTAAGGAAGCTAGATTGTTTGATGCAAAGTGTAAAAGGAGGGGCAAGTTCATCAATAAAGAGTTGTGCTACATGCGAGCATTGTTGTAGAGATTCCCATCAGCCTTCAGAGTGCCAAGTTAGGAACTCCTTTGTTTTAGAATAAGAAGAGGCCCATTATGTGGGAAATTTCAATAGACAAAGTGAGGATCACTATTCTAACCATTATAACCTTAGGTGGAGGAATCATCCTAACTTCTCTAAGAAGAATGTTCAAATGGCCCAACTACAGTAATCCAATGTTCAAAGATAGCCACCTCCAGGCTTTAAGGTCCCCCGTCTACCTCAAAATCCCAATTTTTAAGATTTAGTCACAAAATATATTTTTAGCTTTGTAACTCACTTTCAAGACCAAAAAGCCTCTATTAGAAACTTAAAAAACCAGATGAGTCAGATTGCGAGTTTGTTAAAGAAAAGACTTCAAGGTTCAATGCCTAGAACCACTGAGGCCAACTTGAGAGAACATGCCAAGGCTACTTCATTAAGGAGTGGTAAACAACTTGGAGATGTTAATGAGAAGCAAAAGGATGATGAAGTAAAGAAAAGTGAAGTAAATGAGAGTCAAAAAGCCAACAAGAAGGAAAAGGAAGCACCAATTGCAAATGAGGATCGTCCTAAGTTATTTACTGATCTAATCCCCAATCTGGTAAGACCTCAAATCCCTTATATGCAAAGGTTAAAAGGCACATAGTTAGATAAGTATTTGGTATGTTTCTTGAGATGTTTAAGAAGTTATATGTTAACATTCCATTTACTAAGGCTACAGCACAGGTGCCTTCTTATTCTAAATTTTAAAAGAAATTTTGTCTAACAACAGGAGGCTTGAAGAATATGCAGTAGTGAGGTTGAATAAGGAGTTTTTGGCCATCTTATCGAAGAAATTTCCACCTAAGCTTAAGGATCTAGGGTGTTTTACTATTTCTTACACCATTGGTCATTCATAGATAGATATGGCGTTGATGGATTTAGGTGCAAGTATTAATTTGATGCCTTTTTCTGTTTCCAGCATCCTTGGATTAGCAAATCCCAAATCCACTAATGTCTCACTTTAATTGGTAGATAGGTCAATTACTTATCCGAGGTTAGCTTTAGAGGATGTATTGGTCAAGGTCGAGAAGTTCATTTTAACAATGGATTTCTTAGTCCTTGACATAGAGGAAACCGAGACATACCCATTATCATTGGGAGACCTTTCATGGCCACAGCATAGACCATCATAGATGTGAAACGTGGAAAGATCATCTTGAGACTTCAAGATGAAAAACTAGTATTTGATGTTTTCAATGCTATAAAGCATCCCTCAACCTTTCACTCTTGTCATTTTATTGATGTCTATTCTTCTGATGTTGATAATTCTTCTATTGTTTATAGAGATTTTTTGGAATAAGGAGCGTAAGTAATGCTCGAAGAGTTAGTCGAGGAATTACCAGTAGAGTTGGAGTACCTTAGAGTTGAGTTCGAATAGAATTTTTGGACACAGTATAGAGCATACGAGCCTCTATAATGTCCAGCCAAACCATTACTGAAGCCTTTAATTAACGAGCCTCATTTTTTTGACCTTACACCTCTTCTAATTCATTTAAAGTATTTTTTATTAACCCACCTGAGCACTTACCAGTTATCAAATTTTCTTGTTTGTTAGGTTCCATAAAGGACCAGCCATTAAGGGTACTGAGGGACCATAAAAGGCCATTGGGTAGTCCATTACGAACTTCAAGGGTATAAGCCCTTCCTTTTGTACGTACCATATTTTTATGGAGGATGGAAGCAAGGCAATGGTATAGCCCCTAAGGAGACTTAACCTACACATGAAGGAGGTAGTAGTGAAAGATGAAGTAGTAAAGCTTCGAGATGCAAGTATTATCTACTCCATTTCTGATTTTGGTTGGTTTAGTCTTGTATAGGTGGTGCCTAAGAAAGGAGGCACCACTGTGGTTGAAAAAGTGAAAAATGAATTAATAGCCATTAGGAAGGTAACTGGGTGGATAATGTGTATTGATTATAGGAAGTTTAATGCTGTCACCAGGAAAGATCATTTTTCTTTACCTCTCATTAATAAGATGATTGAAAAATTCGTTAGACATGATTTCTATTATGCCTTAGGTGGATATAATGGATATTTACATATTCCTATAGCCTCAAAAGATCAGGAGAAAACAACATTTACATGTCCTTATGTAACATTTGCATATAGATGTATGCCATTTGGTTTATACAATGCTCCAGCTACATTTTAGAGATGCATAATGGCAATTTTTTCTGACATGCTTGAATCTTGCATTAAGATTTTCATGGATGACTTCTCTATGTTTGAAGCTTCATTTGATGCATGCTTGGATAACTTAGAGAAAGTCTTCATTAGGTGTTAAGATACTCATTTAGTGCTTAATTATGGAAAATGTAATTTCATGGTTCAAGAGTACATCTTATTAGGTCTCAAGATCTCTAGTAAGGGTATAGAGGTAGACCCAACAAAATTATATGTCACTAAGAAACTTCCACCCCCAAATAATGTTAGATCCATTATAAGTTTGTTAGACTATGTTGGTTTTTACCATAGGTTCATTCAAGATTTTTCTAAGTTTGCTAGACCTTTGACTGAGTTGCTTGAAAAAAAATGTTGTATTTCTTTTTAATGACAAATATATGACATCTTTTCAATTGCTAAAGGATAAGCTTATGACTGTGTCTATACTTGTGTTTCATGACTAGTTTTTTCTTTCTAAATTAATGTGTGGTGCAAGTGATTATGAAGTGGGTGTTGTTTTGGGCCAAAGACAAGGTAAGATCTTCCATGTCATTTTTTATACAAGTAGGATGCTAAATAGGGCACAACACCACTACATCACCACAATTAAATTGATGTTGGTGGTTATGTTCTCTTTTCACAAGTTTCAATCATATTTGATTTTGTCTAATGTGATTGTGTATACTGACCATGCAACCTTGAAATACTTGATAAAAAAACTCGATGCTAAACCAAGACTAATTTTTTGGATGGTAGTTTTGTAGATGTTTAACAGTGAGCTAAGGGATAAGAAGGGAGCTGAGAACTTTGTAGCTGATCACTTGTCAAGGTTAGATGAAGCTGTCATGCACAGTGTAACAAAGAATGACATCCAGAAGACTTTTCCTAATGTAAAGGTTGTTTTTGTCTGAGGTAAGACAAAATTTTTCTTATGTTCAAAAGAACAAATTTTTTTTTTCTGAAGTAAGACACTATCTTTGGGATGACCTTTACTATACAAGTCATATGTGGATGGCATTGTTAGGGGTTGCACTCTTGAAGAGGTAATGTCCTCTGTGTTACATCATTGTCATTCAAGAGAGGCTGGGGGACATTATGGTGCAATTAGGACAACTTATAAGGTCTTAGAGTATGATTTCTATTGGCCCACCTTATTTAGGGGTGCATTAGAATTTGTCAAATCTTATAATAGGCGTCAAAGGGTTGTAGTTAGAGACATGACATGCCATTAACTAAAATTCTTTTTTGTGAGGTTTTTTATGTTTGGGGATAGAATTCACGAGACCATTCCTTAAATCTTACTCCAATCAATACATTTTAGTTGCAATTGATTATGTTATTAAATCAGTAGAAGCAGAGGCATTATTCACAAATGAAGTAGGGTTGTCGCCAGATTTTTAGAGAAAAATATCTTCACGCATTTTGGCACATATAGGGCTATCATTGGTAATAGGGATCCCATTTTTTCATTAAACTTTTTTCTTCTCTTTTGGCTAGGTATGGGGTGACCCAAAAGGTTGCTACACCATACCACCCCTAAATTAGTAGGCGAGTTGAAGTCTCAAATAGGGAATTAAAGAAAATTTTAGAGATAACTGTTGGTGCTTCTAAACGGGATTGTCTTCAAAGCTAGATGATGCACTTTGGGCATATAGGATCACATTTAAGACAATCATAGATATGTCACCATTAAAGATAGTGTATGGAAAATCCTATCATCATCTAGTTCAGTTAGAGTATTACACATATTGGGCTAACAAAGTTTTTAACTTTGATTTGTCCTCTATAGGTGCTACGAGATTTACTTGACTTCATAAACTCAAGGAGTTTCGTTTGAATGCTTATCACAACTTGAAGTTGTATATAGAGTAGGTAAAGAGATGGCAAGAAAAATAGTTCATCCACCAAGACTTTAAGGTAGGCAACCAAGTATTGATTTATAACTCTCATCTTCACCTTTTTTTAGGCAAGTTTTGGTCAAGGTGATATGGTCCATTTGAGGTGCTATAAATTTTTGCTTTTGGGGTTCTTGAGGTGAAGAGAGATAATGAACAACCCTTTAAGGTAAATGGATAGCGAGCCAACCTATACTTTCCCAGGTTTATAGATGAATTAGAGGAGCGCTTTACCCTCCAAGATTTACCATCTTCTCCCCCTTGATCCTAATGTTTGTTTTCAGTAGGCTAGTAGTATTTTTTTACTTTTTCCTTTTTCTTGTTTCTTTTTCTTTTCTTTAGTTTAATGCTTTGCTTTTAGTTTATGTTTATTTTGAGTTCTTTTATAGGTTCTATATGGTTAGTAGCTAAGAGTTCTTTGGATCATCATCTCATCATTTTTCATGGAAGTTTCTCCTTCTCTTTCCCTACCTTTTATGCTTGCTTGTGAATTTTGAACATTAGGGACACTGTTCATATTAAGTGTGGGGGGATTGAGATTATGTACATGTCGATGTTTATGATGTTGATGTTGATGATAAGAGATAGACATTCGAATGGTTGTGACTCTAAACTTAGATCCCATTTTTTAATTTTTTGTGTTTGAATTTGATGAAAGTTGATCCATATGATTCTATCAAAGTAGTTGGAATGAGAATTGAGTTTTATGAGTGAATTTGGATTAGGCTGCTTAAGAGGATAGTGAACCATATGGATTGATTGAAGTGGTTGATTGCAAAAACTCAGTCAATAATTGGTGCTTGAGTGATGAGGCAATGTATGGAATTTTGATGGCTTTCATTTAAGTGTTTGTAAGGTTTTGAGCTATATGACTACATCTCATAGTCACCTAGAAAAGTGAGAGAAGAAGACTCTCTCTCTAATGGTAGATCTTATCTCTAATCTCTCTCTGTGATTCTTGTATATTTTTGGCTCTTTTTAGAACCTGGAGAGCTCCCCCATATGCTAGCAGACACCAACATTAATTAGGAACACACCAAGGGTTGAAATCTGGAAGAGTTGGAGCTGAAATTGTTGATTAAGTGACTAACAACACCCTGCCTCCTAGCAACAGCACCTTGAGAGGGTTCTATTAGTACTCGAATTTAGTAGCAACAAATAGCCCTCTGTTCTTCATATAACGGCACCCTGCCGGGGGGCCGTTTATGGGCAGAACTAAGAGAAATTCTTCATGTTTTTGCTCCAATCTTCATCATGAAGTTCAATCTTGCAAATTAAACATAATAAGACATTAATTTAACATTTAAGCACTGAATTAGGGGTCATAATTCAACAAATTAACCATTAAAACTATATCAATTTGATCTCTAATAGTTAATCCTATGCATTACAACATTGGGGCTATTCCCTCTAATATTAGAGATCTACCATCCCATGACTCTCATCCTCTTTTTAATGGTCTCTACCACCTTCCCCTCTTACACACAATCTAGTTAGTTGGAAATGATAATGGGTAGAGTGTAGTCATTACCTAGAAAGGTATATCTTAAGTCAGAAAGTAAGGGTTTAAGCTCTAAAGTGGGTGGCTTGATAATGGAAGGTAGTGTGGGTGTAGCTGTTCTCTCCAGTTTCTCCTTCTCAACTCCCTCACATAATTCATCTTCTCTTACACTCTCATCCCTATGGACTTCAATAACTTCATCAACTTCCTTCGCACCCTCATCTATAACATTAACTTCTTCAAAGATATAGACATGTTAAATTCAGCCTGCTAATCACCAATTCTTAAAATAAGTTTACCTTCATGCACATCAGCTAATACCTTACCATTATTCATAAAGGGCTTACCCAGAATCAATGGACAATTTCTATCAGCTTCAAAATCCAACACAACAAAATCAACAAGAATGATAAATTTGTTTACTTTTACCAATACAACTTCTACAACTCCAAATGGCCTCTTGATTGACTGATCTGCAAGCTTAATAAGCATGGATATTGGCTTAACCTCTCCTAATCCTAGCTTCCTAAAAGTAGAAGAAGGCATCAAGTTAATATTGGCACCTAAATCATATAAGCATTTAGAAAACTCAAAATCACTAACAACACATGAAATAGTAAAACTCCCTGTATCTTGTAGTTTAGAAGGCATTATGCTTGAAATGATCGAACTACAACTTTCCATCAAGGTCAGCATCTGATTATACTCCCAAGTGCATTTGTGCGTGAGTATGTCCTTAAGAAACTTCGCATACTTGTGCGTACACTCTAAGGCTTCCACCAATGACAAATTAATCTAAAGCTTCTTAAGTTTCTCCAAAAAATTAGAGAATTGAGAATCTATTCGGTATTTCCTCACCCTCTACAGATATGGAATTTTGGGTTTGTAGGGTGGTGGTGGTACATATGGCCTTTCTTCTTCCTTCTCTTCCTCTTTCTCT
>JAOXYD010016401.1:0-14848 GCA_028565735.1 Pinacopodium congolense
TATAATAATTAATATATTGTGCTTTTCATATTGTTTAATATACTTTAAATAATTTTTATATACATAAATAATTTTTAATACAAAATAAAATATAGTTAAAATCAAAAGTACTTTTTATTTTTATGTTACCAAACAATCTACTACATGAAGCTCTTTTAAAAAAGCTCTTTTTTAAATGACAGCCAAACAATCAACTGTTTTCTTAAAAAAGCTCCTGTCAGAAAAGATCTACAGGAAAAAGCTTTACTAACAAAAGCTCCACTGGTATAAGCCCATCCAAATAGACACTTAGTTATCTTTACATAACTTGATATTTTAAAGTTAATTTGGCAACTTTAGTTAGTAGTTTCATTTGAATTAACCTCCTAAATAATTGTGACCTAATTGACTTAGTATTTTCAATTCAGAATCCCTGTGGGAACAATAATTTAGATCTTAAATATTCCACTATATTACTTCTAATATGTATACTTGTCAAAACATTGGGTTAAAATTGTTAAAGGAAAAGTGTGCCTTAATTGCATAGATTGGTAATTAATTTGGATAAATTGACCATAATGGACAAACAATGTGGTGCTTAGTTGTATGATGAAAGAATGAGGTGTAATTTGCAATATTAATTTGCTATATTTTAAATATAAATAAGATATTGTCAAGTATATGAAATATTCAGAAGCTTTATGAATAAATTTTTAACAATGAAAGATAGAGATTTAATTTACAATATGACACTATTTGTGTAAGTATAATAAAGATAACTGATAGGTCAATGAGCATTTAAAATTTTCAGGAGGGGCCTTGTGTAAATTCTCAGCAATTTATGGTTTATAATAATTTTACTTGAGGATAGTTCAATCCTAGTTTTAAAAAAAAATAAAAGAGGGAAAAACCAAAAAAAAAGGTCAATAATTAAATTTGGGTTAAAAACTTTGTAATAAGAAAGGTTAATAACCAAATTTGGACTAACTTTATTCAAAATTATATTAAAAATAAGAAGAATAATGTAATCTAATTTAATATAATTCCAATTCCAATTCAATAAAATAATACTTGATTTAATTAATTTAAATTATGTATTTTTTTTTTAAAAGAGCTTGACATTGTCCTCCCTCAATTTGTTGTGTCCTTCTATCAATAAGGTGTAACATAATGTAACTTCTCCCTCTAATTCAAGTTGATGCAATGTGGAGAATTAAAATGAAACTAAATAAAAAGGAGTCAATTTTGATTATTAAATTCTATAAAACTAATTTTAGCAAATACAAGCACACAAAAAGTCAAATAAGGTCTCGGTTTCTTACTTAGGTTTTAGCTAGGTAGATAAACTGTTATTACCACTCAAAAGAGAAAAACTAGTACTAATAAAAAGGTCAAAATCAATTTCCCATGTTCATGTTGAAAAAATTTGTTGATTTCTTCCTAATCACAAGTTTTTAGGTGCAGATTCGTAAGTGGGTTTCCATGGAATCAGTTTTATGAGTAAGGACTTGTTATCACAGTGCAACAGTGTTCTACATCAATGAGTAATAATTGCCATTGGCTTTGAATGTCACAAAAGTCTTGTTCATCTGTTTTGGTCAAATGTTCACAAACTTAAGAGTCTTTGGAATGTCTGTAGCCATTCAGGATATCATCTCCACCTCGAAAATGTCTAAGCTAAGCTACCAACGCAGCTTGTGAATATAAGGACTAACAAACCAGTGAAGGGTAGTAGTTATTGAGGCAGTGAATAATATGACATAAGATGTAATTGCACCTTTCAAGATAACATTCAAATCTAGGGTTATCATAAAGGTTATGACTGGTCCCAAGGATATAGAGAAACAGTAGGCTGAAAGAGAGGGCATTTTTACTTTCTTGATGATTGATGAGATTAGACCATAATATACTACTGATTTCTCTTCATTCCCTTTAGTTTCCTTTCTTCTTTATAGTCCAGTAATGATCTTATTGTCATCTTCTCTTGATGTAGGGCGAGATGCCTATCTTTTTTGGTAGCATCAAATTGGACAACATTGTGGAAGTTGGAAGTACCAAAACATCGAAATTCATAACCTGACTCAAAGTAAGAAAATAGCAATAAGGTTTTATATCCAAATATATTTTATATAGTGTTAATTTTTACACTAGTAGTTTAACTCAAAAAAATCATTACTTTCATATATAATAGAATGATAGATGGTAGAGAATGCAAAGATTGCTTGTCAATCTTCTGTAATGTTTTTTCCTTTAACCCTCTATTTTCCTCCATCCCTCTTGCACCTGGTCTTTGGCTTCCCTTCCTCTGTTCCTTGAATGATGCTCCTCTTGGGTTTTTTTAGTTGATTTCTTTCACTGCCCCTCCCTCCTTTGGCTATTTTTTTTTATTTGGCTCTTTTCTTTCATTTACTCTTCTGTGCCTTAGTTGTTGTTCCCTCCCCCCTTCAAGCTCTGACCTTTTATATCTTTTCCCTCTTCTTTACTCCCTTTTGCTACTTTCCTATCATTTGTTTGTCTTCCTCTGGACTAAAGCTTAAGTTGGTCCTTTTACGTTCTTTTTTCCTAAATGGCCTACTTTCCTACAGCGACCACTTTTTCTCATCCTCTTAATGCTTCCTCTCCTTCAACTATTCGTAAGACTTGGAGTCAAGTGGCGAGGAAGTCCATTAGCCCTAATGAACGGTTGTCTTTCATCCTTCCTAACATCTTTGATAGGCAACGATGGGTAGTTCCTCCAATTGACATCTTGAGGGATGGTCTACCAAATGGAGTTCTTACATGGTTGGTTTCTTTAGTAATAAGAGATTCTCTTTACCAATGGTGAGGTAGTAATCAATGGAAGAAATAGGGATTATAAGACCTCCAATTACTAAAAAATGATATATATATATATATATATATATATCTATTTAAGTTCAATGAGGAGGAAAGGACAAATAGAATCCTCAAAGTTGGCCTATAGCACATTCACATTAGTTGTTATTTTTAATGAGGTGGAAACCAAGGATAAAGAAAGAGGAGATATGTCTCAAGCACATCCGTCTCCAGATACAGATTCATAATGTGCCACTGGAATATTGCACCACAATTAAACTAAGCTACTTTGGTAAGCTATGTGGGCAAATTGTTATTTATAGATGAATTCACAACTAACATGAAGAGGCTAAATTTTACTCGAATCTATATTGAAATGTCCAAAAGTTAGGAGCTACCAAAAATTATCCCAATAATGAGGTTACGAGAAAAGGATAAGGGCCATCTTATAGATGATGCTATAAGCATTTCCTATCAGTGGAAACCTACTTAAAAACCAATACACAAAGACTAGGTGCCAACTAGGAGAACCTTGGAGGTAGGAAAGTAAAGGAAACTAGAGGGTTGTGACAAGATTGAAGGGCATATTGCATAATATAGTCATAAAGCAAATTTGTTAGAGTCTCAGGAGGTTACCAATGGCTACAATTGGAAGATAACTGAAACAGCTGACAGGCATCTTGTGACTGCTAGTCCTAATATATTTTTGTCGGAATCTAAAGAGTTTACTCAATATTCCATTGGGACAATACATGAGGCATTACCTTTTATACCAGGGTATATGGTTAAGGATATGGAAGGGATGGCCTCTAAAGTTGTGGAAATTTCTGCCTTTAATTTGGAAGAAGAATAGTCAGCAGACTTAGTGTTACTTTTAGAGAAGTGCAAAGGCAAACCTAATGACTACCACGTGGTAATTCTATGAATCTTGATATTGATAATAGAAATTGTATGCAAACTGAGCTTCAAAACAATTGTAAGGCTGAAAAGACTAATAAAATCATTGACTACATTGTTACTTCAATGGGAGCTCAGACAAAAAATCTAGAGGATGCAAAACAGGGGATAGTATTAAAGGGGACTTCTAATAGAGGTATAGTTAGGAGTTGAGAAGATATGATAGGCCAAGACAAGATAGAAGCACATACTTCCCAACCTCAAGAGGTCTTAGAGAGCTCCCCTAAGTGTCACTATGAAATAAGGTCAGCTGATAACTTCACTACACTAGAGCATTTAGAGGCCAATAAACTTAGTAGACAGCAGTCTAATTTCTCATTGGATAGGAAAGGATTTACCAAAGTAATGCTAAGATGATCAGCTAGGAAAGGAAAAAATAAAAACCCTTTCCTTTTCGATACTTTATGAAGATAGTTGCTTAAAATTTAAAGGGGTTGAACTGCCCCAAAAAATAGCAAGCAATAGCAGATTATATCAAGGCCACAAAGCCTGGTTTGATTAGCTTACTGGAAACTAAATTATAATCTCAAAGATTGTTTAAGCCCTAGTTTTTTTTTTTTTTTACAAATGTTGGCAGGTAGTCTCTAACTATTCTCATCATTTTAAGGTAGAATAATAATTACTTTTAATTATCAGGTCTTTTTAGTTTGTAGCTAAAGAATGTTAAACCAAAGCATCTACCTTGAGCTTTTAGTTAATGAATTAAATGTTAAGTTCTGTGTGAATTTTTTCTATGCTTCTAATTTTGGATTCTAAACGAGTATCTTTAGAATGAGTTAGAGGTGATTGAGAAATATATTGACTGTCCTTGAACTGTTTTAAGACTTTAATTGCACCTTGTTAGCAAAGGAAACTAAAATCCATTCCAATAGTTCAGGGCCCTGCAAACAGTTTAGATCCTACCTTAGTCGAATTGGCTTAATTGATGTGAAGTAAGAAGGGTTCTATTATACCTAGAGTAATAGGAAATTTGGATGACATCTAATATGGATGAAGCTTAATAGAGCTATGGTGAATAGAGCTTGGTTGCCTAACTTCCCAGACTTTAAAGTTGTTTTTTCTAATCCTTTCGTATCATATCATAGTTTGATAGAGCTTCACTTAGTCTTAGGTATAATGGGAGCTGAATATCCATTTAGATTCTTCAATTACTCGGTTGCCTTAAATAAGAGGGTTGTAAGCCAAGTCAGGTATACTTTGAAGGACTGTCAAAATGAGTTAGACCTAGAACTAGATGATAGTCCCTTACGAGCTAAGGAAACTAGATGATAGTCCCTTACGAGCTAAGGAAACTAAGTTACTGCAGGAATACTCTAGCTTACTGCAAAGACATCACAATGTGTTGCACCAGAAGCCAAGAGTCTTATGGCTAAAGTTTAAGGACCGTAGCACACCCTTCATTCACAAATCTTTGCTACACTAAAGGATCATAAATAAGATCTCTCTATTAATTTAGGAGGATGGGAACCAATTACAAAAGCAACCTAACCTCAAGGCATAAGCATTCTTATACTTCAAACATCTACTTGGACAATAGGAGCCATATCAACTTTCTAAGTATATATTTATTACACTTGTGACTAAAAAACTGGATTTTGTTTTAATTCTTAATCTGATTAAACCAGTGGATCCATTAAGCAGGAAAAACCTCAAGGTATAAATGATTATAATGGGTAATTTTTTCAAAACACTTGGCCCTAGGTTAGGGAAAGTGTATTGGCAGCTATCCAAGAGTTTTCCTGGCCTATAAGATGCTAAAGGAGATAAACAAGACGCGTTTATGCTTAGTCCCCAAGGTTCCGACTATTATTAAAGTAAGTGATTTTAGACCAATATCATGTTCTAATTTGGTTTATAAGATTATTTTAAAGATATTAGTCCAGCTATTAAAGAAGTTCTACCTACATTGATTAGTTCAAATCAAGTAGCCTTCATTACACAAAGGAAAATTGGTGACAACATTCTATTAGCACAAGAGTTTTTTTTTTTTTTAAGAATTACAACACTAAGAGGTTGAAAAAGAAATATACCATCAAAATGGATCTTTACAAGGCTTATGACTCTGTCAAATGGCCTTTCATAGAAGAGATGCTTATGAACATGAAGTACCCTTCAACTTTGATTAAGTGGATTATAGCTTGCCTCACTTCCCCATCCTACAATGTGCTTATAAATAGGGAGCTTACTGAATTTTTCAAAGGCTAGAGAGGGCTGAGACAGGGAGACCCCCTTTCCCTTTATATATTCACAATATGCATGGAGCTCCTAAGTTGTCTTTTAAGTTATAAGGTTGAACGCATAGAAATTTAGGTATCATTATTTTTGTAAAAAGTTAGAATTAACACATCTTTCTTTTATAGATGATGTCATTATATTTAGTAGGGCTGATCACTAGTCATTTTAACTCCTTATAGATGTGCTCAATTAATTTGGAGTTGTTTCTAGCCTAAGGATCAACCTAGAGAGGAGCCAACTTTTATTATTAGCTTCAGTTGAGGCTTATCATTTGACCTTATAGCTATAATGAGGATGCAAGCAGTACCACTTCCAATGAATTACCTTGACCTTCCAATCATCTTTTACAAGTCATGATATAAGGACTATGTAGTACTCTTGGAATGATTCCAAAGCAAGCTTCTTTGCTTTTGTAATAAATCTCTTTCCTTTAAAGTAGATTGTAATTGGTGTCTTCGATGCTCAACAGTCTTCATATATACTGGACTAGCCACCTGTTTCTTCCCAAAAACTTATTAAAGATGTTGTAAGAGTACATGTAAAATTTCCTGTGATGAGGCAACCCTGATATGAAAGCAAAGGCTAAAATAAAATGGAAGGATGTATGCAAGCCAAAGGAGTAAGGTGGATTGGGAATTCACTCCATTTTATCTGTAATTAAGGTTAGTTTCACAAAATAGCTTTAAAGGTTATACGCTGATAAAAGCTCTCTTTGGGTGAAACTAATATGCACCTACTTTATCAAGGATAAAAGCTTATATGGAATTGATGGTAGAACTAAAAGCACATGGATAATCTAACAATTTCTGAGAAGTAAAAATGAGCTACACAACTCCTTTATCCATACAATTGGAGATGGCTGAGACACCTTTTTCTAGAAAGAAATTTGGTCAAGGAGTGGTCAATCCTACACAACCAAATGTCGCAGATTTTGAGAGATAGAAGCACATTACAAGTCAATATCAGCACTATTATAGAGGAAGACATGTGGCATTGTAACTTCATGGGAGCTGAAGTTTTGTGGGAATTATTTTCAAGATGCCACCCAAATTCTAAAGTGTTGGATAAGGTAATTTGGACTAGGCATGCTTCAAGAAATTTTTCAAATAGATCATGCAAAGATTTGGCCATCCAAAACAATCCAAAGGTACCTTAGTCTGGTTTTGTTTGGTTTAAAAGCTGTTATCCAAAGGCAACCTTTATTCTTTAGTTAACTATAAAAAACAGGCTCTTAACCTTTGACAGATACAAAGGTGAAAGTGGAGGGATATGTCTACTCTGTTAAGGTTGGGAGGAATCCCAAAACCATTTGTTTTTTAGTGCTCTTATTCAAGCAAATTGTGGGAAGTTGTGCAGCATCTATATAATCATTCCACTCATGCAAACATTTGCCCTGAAATCCTTAATTAGTGCTTAGCTACAAATGGATTAGGGAGAGATGACTATACTATGTTTAAGTAGGGTTACTTGCTTATATATATGCTATTTAGAAGGAAAGGAATAATAGAAAGTTTAAAGATGAAAAACAAGATAGGATGGCTTTATTTCAGATACTCTAAATTGGATAAGAGAGATTATACGTGTCTGATTGCCGAAAATCACTATTTCTGATCCCTTAATGTTTCTATGGTAGCTTGGCTAATTGGTTCTTCAGGAGTGCCTTTGCTTTACCCCTCTTGACTTCTTAATTAAAAGTTGTTCTTTTGTTAGCTTTTAGCTTTAATTTCCTTGGTTTTTTTCTAGACTTATTGCCTTGTATAAGTTGGAACCTTTATTCTTAAATTAATTTGTTTAATTTCCAAAAAAAAGATAGATGCTTAAAATTATCAATAAGGAGACATCATTTAGAAATAGCCTTCAACACAAACATTTCAAGTTTAAAAGAATTGTTAGTATGAAGCTCTTCACTACCTAGGTAGGATTGAGACAATAACATGCATATCTTAATATTTACCAAAAATTCTCAATGTGAACATTCTGATAGTAAAAGTCCAAATGCAAGTACGTTTCCACCGATCTCAAGTCATAAAATCATCATCCTAATTAAATAAGCAGCAAAAACAGTCAAAATAGAGCAAATGAGGTTTATACATGGTGATAAATCCATTTAGTATGGCTTCATAAAAATTACAGGATAATAATATAAGTTTCTTTTCATCTTGAAATAAGTAAGAAAATATTAGCTTAATAATATCTAACAACAACCTCAGTACTAGGCTCTAGCATTTTTCAACACACTATGATTTCATGTAATTGTACATCCCATTAAACTAATCCATGAGTACACTCTTACTCATAAGCAAAGGATTATCAATGGAAAGCCCTATCTAACCACCTAGAGTAAAACCAATTTTCATATTATAATGTCAAGTAGGCAGACAAACAAACCACCAAGAGTTTGATACACATAAGGGATATACAAATTTAACATGAACTCAAAATAAGTACTATAGTATCAGCAAAATATAGTTAGAAGATGAGGCGGACACAGAATTGAATTAAGAGAAATAATAAATAAAAATATAGTTAACAAAACCCAAGGCCAAGGCAACACTATTTTTCATCTTTTAACAAAACATATTTGGATATTAATGCCCTCATAAGTAATGCCTTTGTTGGTATATCTAAGACATAACTAATTAAAGACATTCTTTGTCCTATGTAACCTTATTTAATTAATTAACTTATAAAATAAAGCCTACAAGGTAAATATATTTTATAAATAAAATTATGATAAATTTATAATTATGAGATACACATTACATTTATATGGTATCTTTAATTTGTTTATTGTCATTATTTTGTTAAAACTAGATATTAATGGAGTGAAAAGATTAGTATACGTTATATTTTTTCCTTACAAAGAAATGGTCAATTTCATAAACTAAAATATAAAAATACTTAAAACAACTGTATGAATGCTTATTATAGAAAAAGTAAATTGAATTTATCCAACATAGGAATTTCATGTGGAACATAACTTGTATGTCTAGTGAAATATTTATCATGATAATTGTATAAGTGATTCTTTAATTTAAGATTTTCAAAGTATCTCATATAAGGATGCTAATGCTACGTATAACCTATTCCAATGAAGGGATATGATATAAGTTGTATGAAGGTAAACAAATGATCAAAATAAGATTCATTATCTTAAAATAATTAGGAAAAAATTATATTATTCTTGTTTAGTATTAATTTAAGAAATCTTTAATTAAGGTTAAATGTAACTTTAAAAATAGTTTTTAAATATCATTAAAATAATCAATTACTAATATTATGAAACTAATATGATTAGATTCAAATATAATAAATATTAATTCATACTTTATGCCTAATCGAGACATCATATGATGAAATAATTGAATTATATCAAAAAAATTATTCAAAATCCGAAAAGGTTAATTAAAATTACTTGAAATTCTTGATGTTTGGTTGGTCATAATATATTAATAGAGATTTTTATATATAAATTATTTAATTAAATAATTAAAATAAAAGAAATTTAATTTATCTAATCTTAATTATAATTTATAACTATTGTCAATGTATTTATTGAAAAGAGAAAAATAATTTAACTAAATTAGTTTTGATCATAAAGTTTGAAAATTTTTAAAGTCAAATATAAGATATTTGATATATAATGATCATATATCATAATCTTACTTAAACTTAATTGATATTTAAATATTAATTGAATTTTAATTAAATTTGTAATTATATTTCAATTGAATTACCAAAAGGTCCAAACTTTATTAGAAATAAATGTAAGCTCTGAATGAGATAATTGCCTCTCCCAACATATCATGTAAAGTTCTTTCAATGTGTTCGTATGGATGTTATTATTATTTTCATATAACCTGTAAATTCCAAGATAGTTGGAAAAAAAAGTTTTATAATAAAGTACTATTTTTTTCATATTTTGTTATGCTTGTAAATTGATAATATTATAAAATTAAAATATTTTTTTACTTTCTTAAAATCATTAAAATTTGTTCTAATTTACATGTCATTTTTCAATGTGCAAACACAAAAATTATTTGAAAGCTCTATCAAATATCTGTGGGCTTGTATTAGACAAATGATTCTAGGGATAACAATTAATTAAGTGATAAAGTTTTTGATATTTTTTAAGTTAGGTGATTAAGTTTTCAAAATTTTAAATTAAGTGATTAATATTTGAAAAATTAACCAGTTGAGTGAAAAAATTTGGCGTGGTTAGTCATTGACCCGACCCGACTCGATCTGACCTAACAATCTTGATCTGACCCAGTCCATTGCAACTTTTTTACTTCTTCTTATTAATTTTTTAAATGTTAATCACTCAATTGAAAAAAATTTTAAATCTTAGTCACTTAACTGAAAAATGTGAAAATGTTAGATTAATAACTTATTTTGAAATTTTTAATATAGATTCATCTCATAAATGAATATTTTTATATAATATTTATAAATATTCTTAAATTATTTAATTATTATTAAATTAAAATAATATTAATAAATTTAAAAAGTATTCTTATAACAATACATGTAAAATAATAAGTATAATTTATAATAGAAGATTAAGATAATAATTATTAGTAAAATTATTTTAAGCGACTTTTAGAATATTTTTAATATAGATTTTTATTGAATTTTTATATAATTTCAATTCAATTTTTATATTTTTAAACTTACGTTTAAAATTAAACTTTATTTATAAATTTATCTTTAAATCTCACACTATTTATTTTTTGAACTTATTCATATAAGAAAATAAATTTGAGAAAATTCCTAAAAATAAATTTGAAGAAATTTAAAGGTATTGACATTGATAATACAATTTTTTTACTTTTATAAATAAAAATATTAAAAATTTCTTAAATTATATAAGAAAAATCAATAAACTTCCTCAAATTTATAACTTTTTCATGTTTTTACTATTAACCCTTATATTTATAAAAGGGCTTATAAACTGTTATTTAATTTTTAAATTAAAACTTATATTATCTTTTATATATACTTATTTACTTATTATTCGTTGTATGGCTTAAATTATAATTTGTTACATTCATTTTAGCATTTTCATTTCCATATCATCTTAGGTTAAACTTTGGTTTAGTGATTGCATTTAAATTCCAATTAGTTTGGGTTGCTAGTTTTAATTAATAAAGAATTTTTAAAATCCTATTTCACCCCTTCTTAGGTGTTATAGGGCTTACCGATAAAGGGAAGTTTTCATTTTATGGGATTCGAAATTACATTAATGAATAATAAAGAGTAGAGAGAACAATAACCTTTAATTACTTAAAAAAAAATGTGTTTTCATCATATTTCATTAGGATATTTTATATGATAATGAAGTAGTAATGTATAAAACCAATTAGTGAAGGGCTTTATATTTTTATCATTAATATAAGAGGTATGCTTGGATGGGAGAACAAATTAGTGAATGCGGCAAAGGAGGAGGTTTGGAATGGTTTTGCGATTAGATCATTATAGAAGACTCGATGTAGAATGTTGACTCTAGGACAACATATTACTCTGATGATCAATGGTACGAGTAGAAGAGGAATATAGATGAGAAACGATAACATAAGAGATTTAACAAGCTAAATAAGTGGAGAAGAAGGTGAACAGTTGAGAGGGTTAGAAAAATGCAATAGATGATGTAGAACAGTGTAGTAGAAGATAGGAATAATGAAGATAACTAATACACATGTAATGATATAAATGGCCAAAGGTTAACGACTAACAAAATTGTAAATGATAAAAACATTGTAGTTTTGGAAAGGGGGAATAGAAAAGGAATTACTCCGTATTTTTCGTGTATTCTTCTCTCTCTATTACTTTTATCTCTACTATAAATATTTATTGATTTTCATATAACTCTAATAGTCTCTCATCTTACATCAGAAACTAAAAACCCAATTAATTGGTATTATAATCAATGCATTTTAGGTAAGAATAGTAGAAGGAAAAGAAAGGTGGCATGGGAAATGATACTAGATTATAAGTTATGAGGCAATTAAAAGAAATCTTGAGGACTCAAATTAAAAAAAGCATGAGGAATTAGATCTAATAACCTGAAGTGCAGCAAGAAAGAAGTATACAAGATTTAACATAGTGGAGAATGCTACTCAAACACATGGTGAATAAAGTGCACCCAAAATAGAGGGAATGGCGGTGCAAGATTCACTGTCGACAAGATTTAGCAATATAAAAAATCCAATATTAAAGAGAAAGGTTTCAAAGCATGGGTATTCAAATGTAATCAATTCTTTAACCTAGATAGAAAACCATCCAAGCTAAAGTATAAGTGTGATAGGGGTTCATTTTATAGTGATTTTCAAGATGTTTTGATGTAAATTCACCCCTATTTTGTTGTTTAATTGTTTAATTAGTGTTCTTAATTATTTAATTTGTAGATTAATCCCTATTTGAAGTGAAAATAAAAGAAAATATGAATTTTGGACCAAAATTAGGAGTAAAATAGTAGGCTTGGATAAGTCATGCAGACCCATGTCAGGTCAATTTTGGGGTTAAACGTAGGTAACTAAACAATGCCATTTTACTTCTCTTCAAGTGGCATTTAAGTACCATTCGAGACATTTTCAAATGTATCTTCTTCCATATTAGATGAAACTTACTTTACTTGCTTCCAACTTGTCACAGACATGTACATGAAGCTGGAGAACCCATTTTCATATAAGGAGAACTCTTATTACCATGCCAAAAATCATATCTTAGTTTAGTTTTTCTTTTTCTTTCTCTAGGTATGGTTTTTTTTTCCATCTTTTTTTTGGGTATTTTTCATGTTTTATAAGGATTTCAAGAGTTTGTAAATGTGATTCAAGGTTGTTACATAGTTTGGAGCAACATTTCAGCTAAACCTTTAATATATTATTTCTTTCTCTTCCTTTGTACACATTTCAAGAACATGATGTTTTACTTTAATCTTTGTTGTTCTTTAACATATATACGTGCAAAATTTGAATGTTAGCCAAGATCAGGTTATTAGATGGATTGATTGATGCTTTAAGAAAAAGTTTGTGGGAAGGATATTACTAGTTAGGTAATTAACATAATCTACAAAACATACAGTGGTTTTCATAACCATTTGATGCTCATAAGGAAAGTCTCCTTGATTTTATTTATGGTCCCACTCTACATGGTAGCTTCATCTAGCCTTGATAGCCAATCAGTCTTGGTTTTACATCTGGTTTCATAATCAAGTATTTTAAAGCTGCATGCTAAGAGAAAATAATAACTCGAGCCAAAACTAAATAAGCCATAAATTTGTCAAGAGAAAACATAACCATCAACATTTACTTCTTTTTGGCCGTCTAATGGCATTGTGCACTATTTAGGGTCCTACTTCTTAGTAAATATGGTAAAAGAGCTTACCTTGCCTTTGGCTTAACACAACCTCCACTGCAAAATCACTTACATTACACATTAGTTCAAATGGAAGAGACCAATCAGGAGATACAAGTATAAGAGCAGTAACAAGTTTATCCTTTAATGATTCAAAAGATGTCATGAAATTATCATAAAAAGAAACATAACATCTTTTTCAAATAACTTAGTTAAAGGTCTAGTAATCTTAGAAAAAGCCTTAACAGATCATCTGTAGAAACCAACATGACCTAAGAAACTCCTAAGAGATTTAATATTGTTAGGTGGAGGAAGTTTCTTAATGACATCTATTTTAGTTGTGCCTATCTCTATGCCCTTGGTAGATTTCTTGTGACCTAAAACAATACATTCCTAAATCATAAAATGACATTTTTTTCCAAATAAGCACTAAATGGGTCTCTTTACATCTAGTTAAGTCTTTGTCTAAGTTATCTAAATATGCATCAAATGAAATGCCAAACACAAAGAAGTCATCTGTAAAAATCTCAATGGAAGTTTTAGGCATGTTAGAAAAGATAGCCATCATGCATCTTTGAAATGTAGTTATAACATTACTTAATCTATATGCAAACGTACCATAAGGACATGTAATAGTTATTTTCTCTTAATCTTCTAGGGCTACCAAATTTTTAAAATAGCCACTATATCAATCTGAGGCATAAGAAAAGCTATGTCCATTTAATTTCTCAATCACCTAATCATTAAAATGTAAAGGGAAGTGATCTTTTCTGGTGGCATCATTCAACTTCCTATAGTCTTTGCACATTCTCCATCTTATTGCTTTCCTAGTGGCTATCATCTTGTTATTTTCATTTTCCATAACAGTGGTGCCTCCTTTCTTTGGCACCACTTGAACAGGACTCACCAAACTAGAATTAGAGATAGGATAGATAATACCTGCATTCAAAAGCTTTACTACCTCATCTTTTACCACATCCTTCATATAAGAGTTGATTCGTCTTAAGGAATACTCTATCTCCTTTATTCCATCCACCATAAAGATGTGATGCATACAAAAAGAAGGACTAATATACTTAATATCCTCTATAGTCCATCCAATAGCCTTCTTGTTTCCTTGAAGCACATTCAAAAGCCGTTTATCCATAGTACCTGATAAACAACAAGAACAAATGGCTGGTAAGTGCTCAAGTGGGGTTTAAGATTAAGAAATGGAGGCTCTTCAATCGATGGCCTAGGTAATGGCTTTACTGGTCTTTGGAGTGTCTCATAAGCTCTATACTATGTCCAATGAAGTTGCATGAATCAAGGGTGGATGAATGCTTCATTGCTTTGAACACATTGAACTTAATCTCTTCATCTTGAAGTCTGAGAATGAGCTTTCCACCATGGACATCTATCAGTGCCCTGGCTGTAGCCATGAATGGTCATCCTAGAATGATAGGCACTGTGCTATCTTCTTCCATATCCAAGACCAGAAAATCAACAGGGAAAATGAATTTATCAA
>JAOXYD010016411.1:0-14848 GCA_028565735.1 Pinacopodium congolense
TGTTTTTAATATAATCGACTGGAGGGTTTTCATGGAGTGCCGGGCAGGTTGCCTAGTCCAATAGGACGGGGTCCTGTCAAAGAAAGACTTTAAAGAAGGCAGATTTGAATATAAAGAGAAATCTTCTAACATTAATTTTTTTTAATATAAGAAGTCAGGATACACAAGGTCTCTAATGTCTGCTTTTCAAGGAGAATGAAAAAAATGAGAGGAGTAACAAGAAAGAGAAGATAGATAATAAAAAGAAGAAAGAACTAAAGACTACAACTTATGATGACCTAAGTGATTCCAAATGTGGACATTTGGAAGAAAAGGTCGCTCACTTGTGCTTCATGGCTAACGCGGATAAGGTAAATTTTTCTTCTTTTTCATATGAGGATAATGATTATATTAATGCTGAATTGTTAGATGATGAGCTTATAGAATGCCTAAAACTCATGAGAGATTTAAATATAAAATACATGACATATTAAATGTTCAGAGTGTGAAAGTTGCCTAACGTGGATGTGGTACCCTTTTGTTCTTTTTCATGTGAGGATAATGATTATATTAATGATGAATTGTTAGATGATGATCTTATAGAAGGCTTAGAACTTATGAGAGATTTAAAAATAAAATACATGACATATTAAATGTTAAGAGTGTGAAAGTTGCTTATAATGGTTATATGGATAAATCATTGTTTCATAATGAGGTTATGAAGAAGGAGATCAATGTCTTTAAGTCATCTTTAGCTAAATTCACTAAGGACATTGACAAATTAGAATATGTGATTGGAGCCCTCACTCAAGGGAGTGCTTTTAATAATGGCAAAACTACTTTTATAAAAGAAAAGAATTTAGATGATGGGCACATGTCTAGGACATTATATGAAAATGTTGCATCATCTTTTAAATTCCAACCTAAAAGAAGTTATCACGTATTCATATATAGAACTAGACCAAAATCTAGGAGGAAAATGCATCGAGGAAAGGATAGGCATAATGTCTATTAAAATGTACAACCACATATGATTCATTTAAGCCTCATGTAAGGCATTATGGTAGAACTCATTACCACATGTTCTATGTGCATGTTCATAAATCTAGAAGCATCTCTCATTCACATCCTAGTTCTTATTATTACTCATGAGAATATATAATGATAAGAGCCTTCGGAATACATATAAGCTAAGAAAACATGAGTATCCATTCACATTCATATAATATACATATGATTCTTTTTTTTTTTTTTGGATATCATGGAAATATTAAGAAATTTTGCTATGACCAAAAATGATGGTGGCATAAATCATCAAAAGGTTAGAATGATAACAAGGTTACTAACTCCCAAAGATCCAAATTAGTATAGATACCCAAAATAAAATGATTATCTTATCTTATAGGAATCCAACAAGAGAAGTAAAAATTATGTAGATAATGGATGCTTAAGGCATATGACTGGTAATGTATAACAGTTCACCTTTCTTAAAATTAAGGATGATGGAAAAGTTACTTTTGGAGACAATGCCAAAGGTAAGATAATTAACATTAGAAAAGTTGGTTAGGAAGATAATACTATTATAGAAAATGTGATTTCAGTTGATGGTTTAAAGCATAACTTATTAAGTGTGAGCTAAATTTGTGATAAAAATTATAAAATATGTTTTGAAGGAAAATCATGTTTTATTTATAGAGTTATTGATAATAGCATAGTATTTGTTAATAAGAGAGAAATATTTATACTATTGATCTTAATGATCTCTCCAACTAAAGTATGAATCGTTTAAGACTTGTTTTGTATAGCTTTTTTCTTTAGTTTTGGTTTCTTGTTTTCTAAGCACAGGGGGAAAAGCGCAAAAATCGAAAAAATAACATATTAATACAGTACAAAAATAAAAAAAATAGCACAAAAATTGAAAAAACACACAAAAACCAATATAAAAATACAAAAATCACAACTAACAATAATATCAAACAAGCTCTTAGTTTCTATGAGTAAAGATATTTAGATATGGTGTAGAAAGCTAGGACATACCAGCATGGATTTCATTTGCAACCTAAACAACAAGCAGTTTATGGATGGACTCCTAAATGTTAAGTTTGAGAAGGACATAGCTTACCAAATAAGGAAGCAAATAAATAGATCGTTCAATAGTAAGAAATTGGTAACATCTTCTAAACTTTAGCGTTCTTGCATGTGAATTTATTTGATCCTACATGAGTTACTAGCCTAGATGGAAAATCATATGTATTTATCATCATATATTACTTTAATATGTTCATAAGGATTATTTCTTATTAGTAAAAATGAATGTTTTAAAATTTTTATGAAGTTTGCAAAAAGGGTGCAAAATGAGAAAGGTTTTTCAATTGCATTTACTAGAGTGTCTATGATAGAGAATTTGATAATGAATTTTTTGAAATATTTTGTGATGAAAATAACATTTTTCATAATTTCTCTATAGGTAGGAATTTTTAAAAAAATGGAGTCACTAAAAGAAAAAAAAGAAAAAAAGAACTTTATAAAAGATAATTAAGACTATGATTAATGAATATGATCTTTCTAAGTACTTTTTTGCGAGATTTGTTTCATGTTCATTTTACATATCGAATAAAGTTTATATACTTTTTCTTGGAAAAAAGTTAAACATTAGCTATTTCAAAGTTTTTGGATGTAAGTGTTACAATTTGAACATACTGATCAACTAATGCTTAGGAATGGTTGACCAGAGTAAGTGAAATTATGTAGGATTGATCAATCAATGTATTTCAATGGTTGACTAAGGCACTAGTCTACTAGTGTGAGTGAATGGTTGCGAAATCTAGACAATGGTTTATTGTAATAGCATTTTTTTAATTATTTAATGTCTCCAATGGTTATAAAGACCAATTTATGGTTTCTAGGCCTATACATAGGTGTGTTAGAGTGTTATTTATACATCAATCAAATCCAACAATGGTTTTGTGATTGGGATAAAAGATCAAAGTGTTTTAGATGATTTTTTGTGAGGGTTTCGTTATGGTATTTGATGCATTCATTATTTGTTGAGTTACGGGCCCTTCTTAAACATATTGTGATGATTAAGTGAGATATTGTGATTGTATATTCATATTGTAGGGATTTAGAATTGAGATTGAGTTATAAGGGTTATTCTTCACTTGTTGGAAGAAAGATTTAGTTATATTATAAGGTTGGTCTTCATTAAAAGAAGAATGTTGTATAAGGCTTCAATTATAAAGGGAGATTATAGTGAAATTTCCATGTTTGACTTAAAGAGTGGACTTAGGTGATATTTGTACCCCAAACCACTATAAATTGGTTTTTCATTTCTTTTTCTATCCTTTTTATTTAACAAGTTTGTCTTAATTTAAATTATATTGATATTTTAATTTAAATTTAAAAGAATAAATTTTTTTAAAACACTTAATTCACCACTTTTTAGGTGTCATATAGGGCTGACAAATGATTTACTTGGGAATAAATTTGATGGTTAGTTAAAGTTAATTTAGTTACTTGGTATGATCAATGTAGTTAGCTTAGGTAATGTTGAATAACTCTTGATTGATTATGATTTGATACATGGATTGTGTGAATTTCATTGATCTTTAAATGTAATGTTAGGTTTCTAAGAAACTTTGTATAGATTTTTAAACAAACTTTTTATAGGGTGTTTAATTTATTAAAAAGTGATGGCAAAAAAAGGAAAAAGAGAAAAAATCTACTATACTGATTTTAGCTACTTTCTAACTAGGGAATTCTTCATCATAAAGTGTTGACCTTCATATGAAACTGTAACTAAATTTATGAGTATCTTCAAATATATAGTATATGAATAAATTGATGTGTTGTAAAAAGGCAAGGAGCATAAATTCACTTGCTAGGCAAGATAGAGAATAAATGCACATGCCAAGTTACCTTTGAAAAATTTTGTATAAGATCTATATAGAGTAAATTAAAAGCTTGGTATTTTATGTGAAAGGTTAGCTTATCTTTGTATGTGATTATGTGTGCCAAGTCATAATTAAGATTGATTTAGGAGAAATTGGCTAGTGTTTTTTGCATTGACTTTGTATTTGAGTGCCTAATTAATTACCAACTATTGTTAGGGGTTTTCTGAGTGGTTTTGTGGAAAATTTGCTTGATGATAAGTAATTATTCAAGTATGGGGAATTAATATGGGTAACTTATATAGATTTTGTATTATGATTTTTGATGTTTTAACTCGCTTTTGAATGTGAATTTATCTTATTTTTAGGAACGTATTAAATTCATGGATTCAATTTCGTAAAAAATGATTTTTATGGAGAACATAGAACATAAAAAAAGGACCAAAATGGTGATTATTTGGGTCCCTAAGAAGGTTTTTTTGTTCTAGGAAATGGAGAAAACTCAGAAGATAAATGGCATTTATAAATGATGTTATTTAGCTACCAAGAAATTGTGTTTTTGTGCTAGAAGAAAGATAGAAAAACAATGGTACATAAGAATAGTGTCATCCTCATGGGTCTTAAGTGTCATTTTTCATTCAGATCTACAAAATTTGATGATTTTTGAGGGCCAAATGACAAAACCATCCATATGTGGACTATACATTATTCTAAAAATCATCACATATGTGGACTATACATTATTCTAATTAGGTTTTCATTCTCTTAAGTTTAGTTTTCTGTTGGTTGTGTATATAAAACTTAACTTGTTTTTTTTTTTTTTTGCTAAATACTACAAGTGCACAGATTTTTAACTTGTGGTATAAGTGGATATCATCCTACAAGGATTTTATTTAGTTACCACTTAATTTAGGTTATACTTCATTTAAGGAACAATTTCAAAGATAAAAAAAGGAAAATAAACTAAAAATAAACAAACTAATAATGGACAATCACTTGAGACAAAGTGTAGGAATTTGACAACCAATATTTGAGATTATGAGTCACTTCTATCTCTATTTTACTTCCCGTTTATCTTATTGATTCAATTATGTTTGACCTAAGACTTTCTAAAGTTTTATTACCCTCTCTCAAGATGTAATTAGTTGCCCCTAGTTGAAATAAGATAGAATCAATTATGTTATCTCCCAACTTACATACATTTCCTAACCATTCATTTAGATATTATGCAATCCTATAGGTAATCAAACAAATAGCCAAGATATCTCTTCAACTACTTAAAAAACTTGAACTTTTATAGGTCTATTGGGAGACAACTCTCGTTATATTACCCAACATAAATGCTCAAGCTTACTCTCTTGATCAATTGCAAGGTATATGCACAATAAACATCACAAATGTCCATTCATTGAATTAATAAGAACAAGATTCCTAAAATAGTTCAAGAATAACTCCCACACAATGTTCAGCCACTCATAATAACAATAAATCCACCAACATTCATGTTTTCTGATAATTGTGCATTAGTATAGGTTTTTCTAAGTGTTTGGCATGTGTTTCTTGCATAATAGGTTGTTGTTGTTGTGTTTTAAGATTTATTGTTGTGTTTTTTTTATTTAGTATGATCTTAATTATTGTTTTGTTTATGTTTGGTATTAGTTTGGAGTAAGTTTTGGTCATTTAAGTGTTTTTATTTATGTTTTATGTTTTATTATTTAATTGTTAATTTTGCGTTAGAATTAAATCTTATTATTGTATTTATTTTTTGTGTAGGATAAATTAAAGTTGAAATTTAAAGTTGGAAGGAAGTGAAAAAAAAGAAAAAAAGAGAAGCATAATAATGACACAAACCAAGACCAAGCCTAAGCTTGGACCTGGCACAGAGACTAGACTACTGGGTAAGAGCCTGTTGCTGCATGGATTGGCACATAGGCTTCACCTACTGGTGTGCTGGAGTGTTGCAGGCTGCAAGTTGCTGTTGGCATGGACCCGCATGCATGGATTGGCCTAGAGAGAGCCCGCTGGATTGGAACCTGCACGCTGAACCTGTGCCTACAGCTGAAGTTGGAGCTATACTCGCTCATGGAGCCTTCAGCGTTAAAACCCTCCCTCATCTGCCTAGAGCCACTAACGCACATGGGCTTGCAGGGTGCCTCACCAACGTAGACTTGCTGCGCCTGGACTGTACTTGCCTGAAGATTGGACGTTGGACTAAGCTGCATGGACCCAACCTACTAGACTTACATGGATGCTAGAACCCATCTGCTACAGCTAAGACCTAGGAGAAAACACAGTAGCTGGAAAAACAAAAAGAAAGCTAGACACAACCCTAGAGAAAAAGAATTCAGAACATAGGGGCAGCACATAAAATAATAATACAGCAACTAAAAGCCACACCCAAAGATGATTCGGAGGAGAAACAGCTAGAGAGGAGAGCACCGGACCAAAGAGCAAAATCACATAGGCTCCCTCTCCAAGCCAAAATATAAGCACAAACTTCACCTTCGCACACAAAAAACTTCAAAAATTCATCAATTTTTATATTTTATTTTAAGATTTATTTTATTATGTTTTGCATTTTAGAAAATATAGACATGATTGAACTTATTTATATTATGAATGGCTAAGTTTGTTTTAGTATTTGTTGTTTGAACTATTTTGAAACCTTTGGTTGTTGATTTAATTTTTATGAATATTTGTGTTGTTTATTGAGAGTAAACCCTACAACAAATCGAGAGAGTGAGTTAGGTAATTCATGTTAGATGTACAATAAGAGTTGGCATTTAATAGAACTATAGACAATAAGTTATTAATTTATTAGGAAGAGATTTCGATAAATTGTTATACTACCTATATGATAGCTTCATATCTAGTTGAATACTTAGGAAGGGCTTTGCATGTTGAGAGATCCCAAAGTTAATCCTAGATTATTTAACTAGTGATATTTAGTTACACCATGAGAGAGGTTAGGTAAAATATTAGGAAATCTTGGGCCAAATATAAATTAGGTCAACTAAACCAAAGGGGAACAAATAGGGATAAGAACAAGTCCTATTCTTGAATCTTTATTTTCTTCGAATTTTAGTTTGCAGTGTTGGTGATTAGTTGTGTTGCTCGTTTTTGCTTCCAATTTGTTTTCAATTTATTTATTTATTTATTTTGTTTGTTTAAATCAATTTCTTGAACAAAGTGTAAGCCAAATTAATAGGGTGTCTAGATATAATTCTCGTGGGATCGATATCCGTTCTTTACTACATGTATAATTCGTATACTTGTTGTTTTGAGCGTAAAACTAGTAGTTTATTTTACAGTCAACATTTTCCATACTAAAAAGTAATAAAGAGAAGAAAGAATAAACTAGATAAAGTCTTGAAAGTCCCCTCTTTACTCCAAGAGAGTTGGAAAAATCGGATGTAGAAGTGCCTTTGGATTTCCTAAAGAAGATGGTGTTACTTCTTTTAGGTGGCCACCAAAAACCTTAAAGTTGCCTCCTTTGGATATGTCATAATGATTGTTGGAGGTTTATAGGGTTTTAAGCCCTTATATATTTCCAAAGGAGGACCCCCAACTTAAAATCCCGTATTTGACTCGATTTTGGTCAACTTCACCTATCACCATCGTGCTTAGGCATGAGGGTGACAGAAACTTGTCTGTTAGGGAGAAACACGATCATGCTCTTCTTGACAACTTTCTGCATCCTTTGCTCTTTTAGCCATAACTCCTTGTCCAGGATTCCAATTGACTTGAAATTTGAATTGCAAGATCCACACGTCTTAATATTACTCCCTACCAAATTTGTTAGCCATCTGAGCTCCACAGTTATGCCTAGTGGGCCATCAAATCACGTGTAACACATCTAAATCTAAAATTTTGCTACTTGCAAAATCAAACACTAAAGTGCATCAATACATCCCGTAAATAAACCAAAATCCACCCTCAAATACTAGACAATATAAAGAAACAATAAAAAACATCAAAAATCATGAAAGGATGCAAAAGGTGCAAAATATCCAAATAATTAAAGAAAAAACACAAAATTAACTTAAAATACATAGAAACATAACCTAAAAACACACTTATCATTTTCTTTCAAGTTTCTTTAGACATCAGGGGTGTGAGTGATGGTGAATGTGAAATAATTAAGTTTTAAAAGATAAATAACCAAGAACTCACTAATCAATATCACAACAGACAAAAAGGCAACTGTACTTATCAGATGTAATATAGCTAGGATGAGCCTAGGTGTCGAACTATAAGGACTATTGTTACTAACGAATTCCTATCTAAATCTCGCTAGTTACTCAAAAGTGAAAGGTCAGTTGATTGATTTAGAGATTAAAAGAACCAAAACAATTATAAGTAAAATTCCTAGACAAACTTATAAGGAGAAAAAATTAATAATAAAGGTAGGGTTTAGGTAATTAATCTCTCTATGATGTGTACGTGCTCATCATTTATATTTTTTAAACTCGAATTCTAGATTTGTTAGAATGTAGATTCCTTAATATAAATTACACCCTTTCTTAAGTAATGTAAGTCTATTCAACTTAATTAAATTAGGCAAAAGTTCTCTCTATCCCATTATATTGAATTGAATGCATTAACCTATTCTAGGGAACCTATTATTTTGGTTAAGTTCATATCTAAGCTAGATATCTTATATAGGACTATCTTTAATTCCCATGTAGGATGTTTCATTTATGGAATGATCTAATGCATATAAAAAATTTTGCAATCTAGATCATACACATAATCAAGTTTTCGAAATCAAAGTTTAAATTCTCATAACAATTAAATCCAAAGTAATTAACATCCATGGACTAATACAATTAAAAAATCTAGAAATGAAGAGTTAAAAAAAGAATAACAAAACTACTACATCTTAGAATTCATAAAAATCCAAATCCTGTAAATAGTTTAGCTTATAAACATAGTTTCAATCATACAAACAAACATAATGACAAAAGGAATAAGAAAGCTTATAATAACTCTTCTTGAGTCCTTGAATCTTGATGTTGCATGGCCAAATGTTTCCTTGAACCTTGAGCTCTTGCCTTTGGATGCTTCCTCTCCTTCAATATTGGTTGAAACCCTTCAAGAATGACCTATAATGTGTTGTATATCCTTTAATTTCTAAATGGATGTCTTTTTTTAACAACCAAAACATCCAAAAACCTATAATTAGGTTATGTACAGATGTGGAAGGCATCTTAATCATAAGTAGCATTCACGATTATGATGTTGCTCGTGATTTGCATTGGCACAAAATTACGAGCATCATTATGGGCGTGATGGTGCTTGTGATGATGATAGCTTCCTACATCACATGGTATTTTTTCGAGATCATCTTCATTCTTCATATAATTGCCATTAAATTTGTTATAAAGCTTCCTGGCATATTTTCTTACACATAGTAAAATTTCATAACAATTAGAGCTCCAGAAGTCCACCTAATGCCTCCCCTAAGTCAACTTTATCAAATCAGGTGCTTAACTGAGCTTGTCTTGTTCTTTCCTTTGTGCACTCCTCATGGCTTGTTGAATAACCTTGGAATTTGGTGTGGAACTTCATAACATGATGCTTTAAGTCTCAAAAGTGATTCCTCACCTCTTATGTTAAATACATAATTCACATGGAATTACCCTTAAAATGAATTTAAACAAGCACTAAATCATGCCTGAAATATGTTTACTTTAAAAGTTATCAAATACCCCCACACTTAAGTTTTTTCTTCTATTGCTAGTCTTCAAGAAACGATTTAACCATCCACTTGAATAATTTCAATCAAAAGTTGTAAGTAATTGAACATAAAAAATAAAATAATATTCTTGATTTAGTTTACAAAACATAGCCCTTTTCCTAATAAAAACCTGGTTAGAAACGCATGGATTCACATAGTGAGTAATAGGGCAACCTTCTATGTACAACATCAAGCATTTATAGACTTACATATGGATTAAAAAGTAAAGTTGTTCAAAGAAATTAGAACTGATGTAAAATATAACTTAATTTACAAATTGTAGAGCAATTTTAGGGTTTACATTGTCTTTTGATACAAAGGCACATATTTTGTTGTGAATGTCCTTTGGTTTCTCAACTTGGATACCATTTTTTGGCTTGGTTGTAATGCCATCTGGCTTTTTAACGTGGAGGTTCACATTTTATGATGAACACCTCTACTTACTAAACGATATAACAACCATAAATGGATACTAGTAGTTCCACTCATATACTTAAGCCTTTTATTGGTATGAAGCCAACAGAGTGAGTATTTGATCATTTAGTTTACTAATGCATATACTTTTTATTAATTAAAAAAATTCCCCATTCCAAATTCATATAACAATTTATATATAGCCATATTTGACAATTGATATTGAACATAAAAGGTGCCTATAATCACATAAAAATCACATAAGAACAAAAGAAGAAAAGAAAAAATTTAGGGTTAGAAATCAATCAAGGACTATTTAATTCTCTCCTCTTTAAGAACATGAATGAAATTAAAACATTATAAGTAAAAATAAACTCCCAGTCTCAATCATTTAACAAGGAATATTCAAGTCATCACTATTAGACTCCTAATAACTCAAGTGTGATGATATGTAATCAATTCAAGAATTTCAATTCATATTCAATTCCCCCTCCCCCAATACATTTATGCCAAATTATTCCCAATTTGGAGGTTCAAAAAAAAAAAAGAACCAAAATAGTAAATGAGGGGAAAGGAGAACGGTACTCCCTTAAAAGTGAAGCATGCTAACAGTGATTGCCTAAAGTGGAATCCATATGTCGAAGAATTTTAGGATTCATCATCCAAGTTTGTGGTTGAAAACATGAAGAACAAAACTAAACCATAAGTTTTTCAAAAGATCAAATTAAGGTAAAGATAAAAAAAAACATGAGATAAAATAAGAACAATATGATAAATTTAAGTCCACAAATCAACTAACTACAAGGATAAGAAACAAAGGAAAATAAGAGAAAAAAGAAAGAAAGAACGAAAAAAAAAACCAACTAACCTGCTTAAGAACCATGACTCAAATCAATCCTCAGTAGGTGGTGGAGGGGTGGATGGTAGTGGTCCATATGGTGCTACCACCATGCCTATTGCTGCTCCTATCTCTCCTGCTAGAACCTTCTATCCTCGTCCTATCTGGCCTGTAAGTCAGCGCCTTTAGGGTCTTTGATTCTTGATAATTTCTCATCTCGAGATGGAGGGCATCTATGTAAGCACTAAGTTGAGTAAGTCCCATGGCATTAGATGGCGCAACATTTGCGGAGATTTTAGCTTTAGTATCTGTCCCCTTGTCCTCATCTGAATCATCATTATCTTCCAATTTCTCAATAATGTTCCTTTCTTTAGATGGAAGATGAGTTCTCTTGATGGATAGGCCTCCCCCATACCATTTTCCATTACCATATGCATCCATATAGAGGCATCTAAGGGCTCCATCCGGATCTCGGTGCCCAGGTCCATGATATCCAAGTTGATTCCCAAAGATTTTGCCAATTTTATTATGAATGAGGAGTCCCTCAATGTACCTTTAACCTTGCTTTTCTAATAAAGGAAGTGGAGAGTCAAGGCACCTGGAATGATGGGGTTGTGGCTATCAGCTGTGCACTATAGTAAATAAGTTCATTCAGTTTTACCACCCTAATATTTTCATTGATGCCTTCCATGGTGTGCTTGATTAGTTGGTGTAGGACAAGAAGTGTCAGAGATTTAATCTTGGTGATCTTCATTACTTCCACTTTATACCATCCCTCACTCGATCTTATTCCAAAATCTAGATGCTTCAGTTGGAGTTACAAATTCCAGGCGCTCCCATTTCGTTTCATAGTTTTCCATGAAGCTTCTAGGTCTCACTCCTAAAACTTCATTGATTTCCACAAAGGAGAGTGAGAAGTGGAGTTTGCCGAGTTGAAATTTTAGCACATTACTGTGAGTGAAGGTGACCATGTACTTCGAGAAATTGAAAGTGTCTAGGAATTCACAGAAGAGGTTCGTGTAGCTGATTCCTAGACTATACTAAAATTCTTCTGTTCTCTTTCCTTTAGATAGTAACGAACTGAGTCTACTATGCCCATGCTTTCTAAATCATCAAATTGCAGATATCTTGTTGGGTCGATCTGTGAACTCCATAAGGTGTTGTACTTAAGGTTAAGGGAAGGGTTGGCAAATGTAGGTTGGTATCTTATGTTACTGGTGTGTCGAGATAAAGATAGCCTATCATGAAGAACTTTTTTTGTCCTCTCTTTTTGCCTATTCAGGTTGCCTATGAAACAAAATGAGAATAGTGAGGAGTATGAATGTAGTTGCTAACTTTGATAAGATATAACCCATGTTATAATGCAAGCGCATACCCATAGTAATCTAGGTACTAGCAAGCATATAGAAGGAGATGTAATGGGTAAATCCAAACATCAAACACTTAGTGTGCAACTTTGGGCATCATTTATTTAGTAGCTAAACAGGAAAGAATGATGTGAAAAGATTTTGAGAATATGAAATAGATTAAACTCAAAGACATCAATTTCATAATTAGTGAGATCATATTTATCTCAGGGGAAACACCCTTTCATTCATCACATAAAGACATATCAATCTCATTTTCATCCTTTCTCTTCTCTTCCATTAAATCCTTAATCATTCATGTCAAAAGTAAGCAACTTAGCCTTACCAAAAGATCTCATAACAACATGTAATCATACATAACACCATAATTAAGCATTCAGTTTGGCAAAACCCTTAATTCAAAGACAAAATCAAGGCCAAATTTTGTATATAAGCATCATCTATGGGAAGAACATACTCAAATCACCAAGGTGGGTGTTAAAGGTAAAATTTTTAAGGTTTTAATGGTTAATTTGTTGAATTATGACCCCTAATTTGGTGCTTAATTGTTAAATTTATGTCTTATTATGTTAAATTTGTAGAATGAAGCTTGATGATGAATATTGGAGTACAAATAAGAAGAAAGTGTCTCACTTCTATCCATCAATGGCACCTTGCTGGACCACCATTGAAGGATGAACAGCCCACCGTTTAAGAGAGAATTCGACATATAACGGCAGCCTGTAGCCTGCTGTTGTACTCAAAGTCAGTCCGCCATTATAGGATTAATCAACAATATCAACTCCATATCTCTATAATTGCAGCCAAAGCATGTGTCTACCTTATCCCCTTTGTATCTTAGCACATAGGGGAGTCTCTAGAGTCTGCATACAACTAAGAAGAACATAGAAAACACGGATTTTAACCTCTAGATTCTGATATAACCTTAGTTAGAGAAGCTATTGCTTCTCTCTTAGTTTTTCTTAGATGTTCTAGGCTTCAAACAATTGTAATTCGAGTTATATTTTGTATTTTGAGTTACTGTTTGTTGGATATTGAAGCTAAGACATATTTATGATTTTCTAAACCATCATAGGGGGTTTTCTAACTTGGGTCATTACTCATTTTCTCCTTTTTTTCAGATTAATCAAAGTTCATGTTCTTATGTGTATATTATTAAATGTTTTTTGATTTTCTTGCTAGATCTTATGGATTTCGAAGCTGTGTTAATGTCCAGATCAAGTCAAGAAGTTCAAGACTTGTAAAGAAGCTTTCTAAACATGTTTTGTAACTTCTAAACTACTTATTTTAGCTTATATTTATAGATCTATCAAAGTATGTGGCTTAAGACGCATGTTTTATATTCTTTGATGATTATGTGTGCTTAATTCCATTTTCCATTTTCCAGTTTCAAATTTGTGTTTTAATGTTTTAGATATGTCTAAATGCATGTAATAAGTTCTGATTTTGTTTATTGAAGTTCTTAAAGTTCAAATTTTGACCTGATCAACTAAGATTAGAGTGAAAAATAATCTAGGATCCAAGAAGTCTACCTAGGTTGTTGGAAAAATAAATAAATAACATAAATCAATCTTTGCATAGCCAAACATGGATTATTTATGAGAGTTAGAGATCTGAGATTAAAAGTCTAGAACTCATTGGATAGATTTAAAGCATCACCAAACTTTAAACTCAGTTAAAAGGAGAAAAGGCAGAAGTCTTAACTATAGCATTGTCTTAAATTCATGAAGGAACTCTAATCTACCTTTGAATTTGTTTTTAAGCCCATTTAATTCATTAATTACTTATCCAAAGCTGGATTCCACAAGTTTACTATTTTTAGTAATTTTGTAAATCATTTTATAATTCAAAATTTCAAGGTTTGAAGCAAAATTAGGATAGTTTATTAATTTTATCTTTTCTTCTTTTTAATAAATTAATTTAGATTTTTGTAGATAATTGTAATCTAATTAACTGGTAATTAACTTAAGAATACCACATATTTTTCCTCGTGGGTTCGACACTCGGAGTCTGAAAATTACTTTACTTTATTACTTGTCCGATAGGTGCACTTGTCTTTTATCACGTTGGTTTTTGCTTAATATCATTTTGGTTTTCAAAGTAAAATCAGTTTGAAAACCTTCCATTTTTAATCATTTAACTAATGAACAACAGTAGGGTTAAAATAATTGTAAAACAATGGGTCTTTCATGGTGTATAACATCCTTACTCAAAAAAACAGTCTTATAGACGATGAAATCAAAGGTGGAGAACATAACTTAGAGATTTTGTGTGAGAGAGGTGAGAATGATGTTCCAAACTTGAATAAATGTATTGGTTATGGTGTTGGATAGGATTGGGAGATAAGAGATTAAGATGGGAGAGAGAGGAGTGAAAAAATGAGAAGAGGGGGTTGGTTAATGTTGCCTATAATTTACATTATTAATATGCCTTTTTTTTTACAGTAATTAGAACACATAAATACTTTTATGATTCTTGGGAGACCTAGAAAGTAATGTAATCCTAATCTCTAAAGCATGTAAAACCATAAATAAAGAAAAATGCCATTAACCATTCAATCAAGCAAGGTGATATGGGTCAATTTGATATGATTTTTATAGTTAATTTGTTGAATTATGAC
>JAOXYD010016430.1:0-14846 GCA_028565735.1 Pinacopodium congolense
GCTGATTAACCTCTAGTTTAACCGTCGATTTAACTATTTTTTTTATTAATTTTAAAATTTTATTAATTACTCTTCTATGATCATATTCATCATTCTTCATAAATTTTCAGTACTATGTGATTCATCAAAAACTCTATATGCAATTATTCTTTTTTGTAAATTCCATTCATCATTAACCTAATGACATATTACACCTAAATATGAATATGTTTGCCATTGATCACTCCAAATATCACAACTTAAAGAAACACGATCTTTAAAATTATGAAAATTTTTTTTGCAATGCAACTTTGCCATTTTTATAAAGTTTTTTAATTATTCATGTTAAAGTAATTCGTGGAATTCTTTTTACAGAAGGATTTAATGTATTTTGACAATAAGTTATGAAATTTAATTTGTCACAAAAAATAAATGAAAGGTGTTTAACTGAAACTAATTTTGCTAATTTTTCATAATTTTTGTTATCACTATATTGAAATAAAGAAGTAGGATTAAGAGACGCATACCCAATCATTTGTGTTTGAGTTTTTGATATACCTGCCTCCATGGGATGTTTTGTGTTCAAATGGTTATAGAGAATTTCATATCCTCCTCCACTCTTCCATTTGAATCCATGTCCATAATACTTGCAGATCGCGTTGAATATTTTTTCTTCTCCAATTGCAACCTTTTCTAATACTTCTCAAATATATCTGATTTAATTGGAGGTTTTTATGCTTTTGGTGTAGGATTGGATTATTGACTTTCTTATACACCGCCATATTCTTCATCATCACGAACCTTTACTTCAATAGGTGAAAATTGTGTATCATTGATGCCGAGCAAAAAATTTGATTCTTATAAACCTTGTTCCTCCATTTATTTTTCCTTACTCGTTGTTCTTGAGAAAGACATTTTTGTAGTGATGAAGTTGACAATAATAATGAAAAATAATAGATGTAGTAGTAGTAGTAATAATAATAATAATAATTAATGAAATAATTGTAAATTGTAGATGGAATATAAAATATGTTACTTGAGAGAGAGAGAGAGAGAGAGAGAGAGAGAGAGAGAGAGAGAGAAAGAGAGAGAGAGAGGTTGTAATTGTTGTGAAAGAAATTGTGTTGATAGAAAGATATATTTATAATTATATTTAAAAAAATTACATATTTCTTTTTTGTAATATAATTATTAATATCTATAAATACCTCTTTCTATAAAAAAAATTTCATATAAAGTAACATATATTTTTTAAAATAATGTTTTAATATAAAGTTAAAATTTGTTTAATTTTTTAAATATATTTTTTAATTAATTGATCGACGGTTTATAATTGCGAATAAACTGCCGGTTTAACCGCTGGTTCATGATTTTTAAATTAGTCCAACCATAACCAAAATTGTTGATAACGGTTTAAAAATATTCTTACTAAAGGAATTTTCATCCTTTAAGTTCTTTCCTTTAACAAAAATAGTTTTGCTAGTAAAAGTTCCATTGCTATATCCTAATCCTTGTTTATCATTTCCTAGTTTTTGAACACTTAGTAATATTTCTAATTTCTCCATTCCCTTAGTAAATTTTGCAGGTGATTCCTTAAAATATTTTATCTCTTTCTTTAAGATTTTATTTTCATTTACTATTTCATCGTTATCTTTGTTAATTAAATCCAAGTCTTCCTTAAGATTTTCATTTTCCAATTTACATTTATGTAATTCTCCTAACGATTTCTTATGTCTATCATGTAACTCTTTATTTTTCTTGGTCAACTCTTATATTTGTTCCAATACTTCTTAATTGGAGTAATCACATTCACATTCATTTTCATTAATGTTGAAGTGAGAGGGACATACCTCGTTGTATGCCATGAAGAACATGTTGGCTACTTCTTCTCCTTCGGAATCACTTGATTTAGACTATGTGGCTTTCATTGCTTTCTTCTTCTTTGAGTCTCTCCTTTCCTTCTTGCATCCCTTCTTTTCTTTCTTCTCTTCTTTTACTTCTTCTTCTTGGAGGTGTGGCCATTGTGATCTCAAATGACCTTTTTTTTAAAAACCAAATTCAAAGCATGTTATATTAGCTAATTTATTTTTAGAGAAAGACATATCTTTTTTACGCATTGATGCATTTTTCATAAACTTCTTTAATCTCCTTGTAATAAGAGTGAGTTCTTCATTTTTTTTCTTTCAAGTGATGATTCTTCATTGTTGCTTTCCTTCTTTCTCAATGATTTTAAGGCTATATTCTTCCTTTTAGACACATCTTGATCTTCTTGAGTTTTCTTTATTCTTATCTCATATGTTAATAATAAACTGATAAGTTCATCGAGTGGGAGGGCATTCAGATCCTTGCTTCTTGAATTACAGTCCTGTTTGCTTCCTATGACTTTGGTAGAGACATGAAGATTTTCATAACAAGCTCAACATTATAATAAGTCTTACCTGGATCCTTTAGAGAACTTATAATATTATTAAAATGAGCACACATAATAAAATATTTTCATCATGCAACATTCGGAAAAGTTTATATTGATGAGCGAGCATGCCAATTTTAGTTTATTTTACTTGATTTGTTCCTTAATAAGTGATTTTCAAAGTATGCCAAATATATGTAGTTTCGCACATAGAGATCTTATTGAATTCTTCCATACTTAAGGCACTAAAATATGCATAGCTTTGTAATTTAAAGAAACCAACCTCTTTTCTTCATTACCCATTCATTTTCTTTTTAAGGTACTCACTCATTTCCAATGAGTTTGGTAGGTATAATTGTCTTTTGAGAGATAGCAATCCATAAATTTTCACTTTCACCCATTAAATAACATCTAATCCTATTTTTTCATTATAAGTATTTTTTCCATCAAAGTAAGTGGCTCGATGAGGATTATGGCATTTTATGCTAAATGAGGAAGTAAAGGTAGTCATAGAGTGTGCCATATGATCTTTACTCACTAATTTATTGTAATTAAACTTAATGTGAGACCTATACTCTGATACCAATTGTTTGGTCTATATGGTACTTAAGAGGGAGGAGGATGAATTAGGAGATTAAAACTTTTTCAAGATGCACAAACAATTTTGATAAAATGCTGAAGTTTAAACAATACTATCAAATTTAATGATTGAGGCAAAGGAAGTGCTGAAAATAAAAGAGTATAAGAAAGAAATACATAATCAATTTATACTAGTTCAAAGTGGTCTACTTACTCTTACGTTTAGTTCTCAACATAACCTGTTGAAATGATGTTATTCAAGTAGGCAAAATTTACAATGTTAGAAATATAAACTGTTTTTTATGGCTTAAGGATAACCTTCTCTTATTCTTTTTAAGGCTAAAAAATAACTTCAAAACCTTACTAAAAAAACAAAACTTAAAGTGCTTTACTCAAGAGCGTTGGTGTAAACAATACTTAATGAATGCACACCAAAAACCTTACATAAAAATCATACAAAAACACTAAATATGCTAAAAAATGATTGTAATGAGGCTTAAGAAGATAATCAAATAATTAGCATAGGCTAAAACCACTTATTTATACCCATAACCTAATCATGTTACCGTTTTTCAATAGGTCTCCACCGTTTTAATCATTAAACACATATTACCATTGTAAAATATGTCCGTTCCTAATATTACATTATGAAATCATAACATTCCATCATCTGATGTCCTATGATTGATTGACTAGCCTCATCATTTGGTAGGCCAATACATTTCGTTCTGTTAATCGATACTCATTTGGTCGACCATCCCATTTTAGATGGCAACATAATAAACTTACTTGTTCAACACTTATTATAATGGACAAACAATCCAATAAACGTTAAGCCATCGCAAACATATAATCAACACACTTAATTATCCAATTTATATTAATTAACTAATCTTATTGATTCATGCATTATTATTTAACCAAATCACTCATCAAGAGGATTCTTCGTATACACACATCAAAACATATAACTCCTTTTGATTATACTCCTACATGCATTTTCTAAGTCATGAATGCAAGTATGTATGAGTGAGCCTCTTAAATAACCTAAAAAAAACGAATCGGGCAAAACTTACAATAAAAATTACATAGAAAACTTATATTAAAACTAACTTTAGAGAGTTAATGTAGGTGTAAAGGTTAACACGGAACTATTATAAAAATTGGTTTGTGCCTTTTTGATCTAACACTTTTACTTTTACATTACATATTATTGCTTATTATTTATATTTCCTATTAAAAATGTTATTAAGCTTCTACATTTGTTTAAATAGTTTTGTGAAATTAGGATCCATTAACTTAGAAATTTTAAAGAACCTGTTGTTGGTAATTCTAAAACTAAATAAGCTCAAATAAATATAAAAATCGTATTCAATTCAAGACCAACTGTTGCGATAAATATACTAGTCAACAAGTAATAAAGTAGAGTATTTTTAAAATTTCAGATGTTGAACCCATGAGGAAAATACTACAAGTACTAGGTTAATTAAATTACAATTATCTAGGGAACTCAAGATTATGAATTAAGAGAATTAAAATAACTAAATTAACATAAAAGCTTTCGATCAATGCGAAGGAATTTAAATTGCCTTAAAAATTACGAAATTGCATAATTAACTAAGATTTAGGATTTCAATGATTCAACTAAGTTATGAAAAGGTTGGAATGCCTAATCTAGGGTATCTTAACTAAATCAAGACAAATTTATGGTAAAGTCAATGCCTCATCTCTATATTTCTTATTATATGGTTTAGTCCACCTATAGATATAGGAAGTAGGCTTTTCAAGAAATTTAATCCTAAAATCTTTTGTTTCAAGAGTAGTACCCTTATGATTAACCATGGTTTGGTTATTCATTGATTGAACTCACGTTATTTATCAACTTTTCCAATGATTAAGGTAGTTGGTTACACCTTAATCATCTATCAACTTTATTTTAGTGGCCAAGATAAGATAAGTTTTAAGTATTCAAATAAATAAAGATTAAACTTAATTAAAGAATTTAATAACTTGTGCTTAGTTGAAATTTAGATTAAAACATCATATATATTGTATAACAATAAGGATCAAACTTAAGTAACATGTTCTTGAATATATGTAGATAAAGAGTAAGAAAGATTGGACTAAATAAAGCTCTAAATTGTAATATAACCTTCAATCCTATGTACGAACCCCTGTAATCCTTAAAAACAATATGAAATTACCAAATACCTTCTACAAGTTAGATGTAAGTGGAGCAAGTTGCAACCAATAGGAATTAAGATCCAGTTGGAAATTTCGTGACATGTACTTAGATGACACTTAAATGGATCTAAACGATGTCATTGTACAACCACTATTTAGCTCTATAGAAAGACTTCAAAAGTGAAGCAATTTACAACCAATAAGGGTTAAGATCCAAATGGAAATTTTACAATAGGTACTTAAACAAAATTTAAATGATCCTAAACAATGCCGTTGTACCCCAGTTGTTTAGCTTTGCAAAAAGACTTCAACAATGGTTTTACATACTTAATTAGGGGTGTTCTAGACTACTATTTAACTCCTATTTTCTGATATTTTTGTTGCATTTTCTAGATTTTCCATCTTTCAACATTTAAATTGAAAAATAAACATGTTCGAAGATAAATCAAACAATTTAACATCAATTTTAAGGTAAATGTGCATCAAATAATTATGGAAAATACTATAAATTATGAACCTAACAAGTCCCCCACACTTAAGCATTTACTTGTCCTCAAGTAAATCAATCCATCGTCAATCTTAAAAAAACATATAATCATAGAAAAAATAATCAGTTTATCAAACACTATTATTGAAAACTTTTTCTTAATCATTTAACTATCAAGTAAATCATTAAGATGTAATATAATTAATTAAGCATGGTAATTAACAAACAACTTAAAATGACTTAATATTTTTTGAAACTTTGACCTAAATTGCAAAAGTCATTTCCATATATAAAATGACTATATACAAAGCAAAATGAATAATCTTTTAAACACAATCACATTATTTATTCATTAAGCACAATCATAAACATAAATATGAGCTTTTAAGGCTTGATTGAGAAGTCACTCAATCTTTTATATATATAAATAAACATTTTGTTGTGAACATTTCTGGTTACTCAATTGAATCACCTCAGATTAATTGACTACTAACACCACTCTTTAAATTTGACCAATTGGTTCGAAAACAGGAAGTGAATGAAACTTGCTCATTTTTTCATTTTAGCACACTTTTTCTTTTCTTTTCTTTTTGAATTTAACTTAAAATAAGATGATGATCATGTTTAAAAGAAGTCCCAAATCACTTAGAATATGCATTTTATACATAGAAAATCATATGCCTCATTAGGTATTCACCATCTAAAACATGAAGCAATCAAATTTTATTTGTTAATTAACATGTTTAATTAATAATATAAAAATTTAAATCATAAAAATAATTAAAATCAAAAGAAAAAAATTTCAATGATATAAATCAAAATCGAATTTTTTCCATAAATTATATATTACCTTGAAAAAGGTGATAAAAGATAACTTCATGAACAAATAAACATAAGTGTAATAACAATCAATCCCTCCCCCATACTTTAAACATTGTCCTCAGTGTTTATAAAACAATAATAACGAACAAAAATAGGAGAAAAGGGAAAGGAATACACCCCAAAAATAATGATATCGCATTGTGATCCATTAAAAGTATAGATGGAACATGGATAGAGTATATAAAAGACTTGATGCAACACTTGAAAATTCAAAAAAGAACATCAAAGTACCAAAGGAAAGATAAATAGAAGCCATGCTCCCTTAAAGCAAGTATAATGAAAGAATGGCAAAGAGCACAAAATAGAAATAAAAGAAAAGTACACCAAACTAAAAAAACACACTAAAAGCACACGAAATCCTACTTTTATAGTTGGGTTGCCTCCCATCAAGTGCTTCTTTAACATCTTTTACCTTAACCTTAGGGTTAGATAATTTTAAGTCTCTCCCTTGGTCCATAATCTAACTCTTTTCCTTCATTCCCATAGTAACAGTAGGTCAACTTCTTAAGTTTCCTAAAGCATTCAATTGAATTTTAGAATTTTGGTTTTAACTCTTAATGGAAAACCTCTCATGACTTGTAAAATACTATGGTAAAAACTCATAAAATACAGTGTCTAGACTATGGCTGAAAGCTTAAACACCAATGAAATCAATATCCTCAAATGCTTCCTTAGAATCTACAATTTCCTTGACAAGCTCATCTTTCTGGACAACCTTATCATGATTTTCAAATTATATAATCTTAAAAACATGTTATTCATCTTTAAGGTCATCTTTAACACTAATGAAATCAATAGCATCATCATCATCATCATCATCCATTTGATCATTAAACATGAATGCAAAACTGCTTTCTTCGCTTTCTAAAGCTTCATCATACCTTTCAAGCTCTTGAATTACAAAAAATTGTTCATTATCCTTAATTTCTACAAAAGTCATAACATATTTCTCATAATTAATTGAATGCTTATCCCCATCGCTATCTATGTCAAAAGACCTTAAACCATTTTGCTTTAATGCAACATTTTTATATAGTCTAGTTAGATGAATTGGTTTAATTGTCTTTATTAACATCTCCTTAAAATTAGGATAGGAAGTTTCCAACTATTCTACAGTAGGTTGATTTCTAGTTATATGCTCATTTAATTGAAATATATTAGAAGATGGAACACGTAATTTTTGAAACAACTCTGAATGTCTCCTAATTGAGTATTTAGCATCTATAGATATGGAATCATAGGTTTGTAAGGTTTGACATTTGGATCAACAAATAACTTATGTGGATCTTGTTCACTCTTAACTTCTTTCTCTTCTTTCCTACTCTTCATGACTTCCTTTTCACTCTTTTCTACACCTAGAACCTCAATTTCTTTAGTACTTTATACAATGATAGCCATAATATGTTCTCTAGGAGTAGATTCAGGCATGATAGATAATGATTTGGATAATTAATTCTGTAATATCTATGCAATTTAATCTACTTGAGACTCTAAATTTTTAATGAAAATTTCATAATTTTTCATCCTAGATTATTTACTCTAAATATATTTCATCACTGCATCATTAAAATCGGACTTTTCTTATGGAGGTGAATTATGAGGTGAGTTTTGTAGATGATTGACATATGGATATTGGTAGTTTTGATGATGGTGTAATAGGAAATTTGGATAGTTCTCCCAAGAAGGAATGTAAGAGTCAACTCTTTACCTATTAGATGGATAATGGTCCTGAATAGGATTAGGGGTATAAGAATTACTTACTTGATAATCTATAGAAGAATGAAAGTTACTAACACAATAATCATATGTTACAAGTCCCTTGAATGTACTAATACAAAATTTAGCTGTTAGAGTTTCCAATTACTCACTAAGGACTACTATTTGAGCTGTCAAAGTTGTGGAATCAGTAATTTTAGGAGCTTTAAATGACTTCCTATGGTGTTGCTCAGAAGTGTATTAGAAGCTATTGAATTCCATATTGTTAGGGGTCAAATTGATATAGTTTTAATGTTTAATTTGTTGAATTATGTCTCCTAATTCAGTGCTTAAGTGTTAAATTAATGTCTTATTATGTTTAATTTGCAGGATGTAGCTTAATGATGAAGATTGGAGCAAAAACATGAAGAATTTCTCTTGGTTTTGCCTATAAAAGGCCTCCTGTTAAGGTACCGTTATATGAAGAACAGGGGGCCATTTATTGCTGCTGAATTTGAGGGTGTCGTTGCTTGGAGGCAGGGTGCCGTTAATCACTTAGTCAACAATTTCAGCTCTAAATCTTCTAGATTTCAACCCTTAGCGTGTTCCTAATTAATGCTGGTGTCTGCTAGCACATGGGGGGAGCTCTCCAAGTGTTGAAAACATCCAAAAATATATAAGAAACACAGAGAGAGATTAGAGATCAGATCTGCCATTTGAGAGACAGTCTTCTTCTCTCATTTTTCTAGCTTTTCCTTAGTTCTAAGCTTCAAACACTTAGTTTTTCATATTGTGTATTGTTTTATGAGTTTCAGAATATTGGAGCTTGTTGTTAAGACTCATATCTAAGTCTAGGAATCATCTAAGGGGGTTTCTAAACTCAGATTATATCTCATTTAGTTCCATTTTTCGGATTGATCAAGGTTGTTATTTTTATGTTTACATCTTTGAATATTCTTGATTTTTCTGCAAGATCATGATGAAATAGAGCTTGGTTAGAGTTCAGATTCAAGTTGGGAGTTCAAGAAATAGCTAGAAGTCTTTCTGGGATTTGTTGTAACATCTAAATTTTATTTTTAAGCTTGCAATTTTAGATCTATCAAAGCATATTGTATAAATTGCATATCTTGTATATTTTGATGCAAATGTGTGGGTAATCGTTTATGTTGTTATAGATTGATGGTTTAATGATTTGAAAGAGTTTTAAGGCATGTTTAAATGTCTTTATTTTGCTTGTTGAAGGTTTGAAAGAACCAAATTTCAGCTGGCCACTTAAGATTAGTGTTTAAGATAGTTTAAGTACGAGAAATCATCTTAAATTGTTTGAAAAATCAATAAGCAACACAAATTAATCCTTTCATGACCAAACCTAAATTTTTTGTGAAAGTTTAAGTTCAAGGATTAATTTTTCAGAACTCACCTTCTTGAAATTAAAGCCCATTTACTTGATTTTAAAGCATAACTAAACTTTAGACAAGATTAAATGAAGAAAAAGTAAAGTCTTAACCATAACTTTGTTTTGATTGTGTGAAGGACTTTAATCAGACTTTAAATGTGTTTTAAAACTCAATTAAATCATCAATCATTTAATCCATAGCTACTTTACACATTTTGTAATTTTCAAAATTTTTCAGAAGCAATAAAAATCATTTTTGAAGTGTTTAAGCTAAGGTAATCTAATCTACCTAGTAATTAGGAAAACTTTTCCCCGTAGGATCGACATTTGGAGTTTGAAATTTAAGCCATTATATTACTTTTGCAATATGTGAACTTGCCTTTATTTCGTTGGTTTTCAAAATAAAAATCGTTTCAAAATCATCGAAAGTTTTAAAGTCATCTAACCAATGTAATAAGACAGATGAATCAACAAATAACCTTGGTGGACTACTTTCATTCTCAACTTCTTTCACTTCTTCACAATTTTACATCACTTTTCTTTCATTCTTGTCTTCACTTATACCTTATTTTCATTGCTATTAGATACAGTGATGACCATAACATGTTCCTTAGAAGAAGGATTAGGCATAGAAGGTAAATTTCTAAGTAACCTTTCATCTAAGAGTTGTGCAATCTGACCTACTTGAATCTATAAATTCTTAATTAAACATCCTAGACTCATTGGATTGACTGTCTCTTCAAGATTGGAATTATCTTGGTCAATTGGCTTAGGAGGGGCTTCTAATCGAGGATTGGGAAAGGGATTATGATAATATTGATCATTGAAGCATGGAAAATTGGTGTAGCTCTCTCTTGAAGGGTAAGACTCCATTCCTTGCCTAGGAGAGCGATAATGGTCTAATGAAGGTTTACGGTTATAAGATTGTCTTACTTGGTAATTTATGGATGCATGAAAGGAACTACCACCATAATCATAAGCTATAAGACCATGGAATGCACTATTACCAAATTGAGCTTGTAAGCATTCCAATTACTAACTAAGGCCGACTATTTGAGCTTGTAAAGATGGGACATCATTGATGGCTTGAGCTCTAAATGATTGCCTATGAAAAGGTTCAAAACTGTATTGAAAGCTATTGGATGCCATGTCCCATATCAACTTATAAGCTTCACTTAGGGTTTTTCTTATTAAAGTCCCACCGACAGCAGCATCTATGAGACTATGGTTCGATGATGTAAGTCCTAGGTAAAAAAATATGCACTTGATCACAAATACTAAAGTTATGCATAGGCAAGTGGCAAGTAACTCTTTAAATCGCTCATAAGACTTATGCAACTTCTAATTCTCATATTACTTAAAAGATGAAATCAAATGTTTCAATTTAGTTAGTTTGGTTGGGGTAAAATTTTTTACTAGAAATCTATATGCAAGCTCATCCCAAGTTGTGATGGAATCAGGCTAGAAAGTGCTAAGACATGTGTGAGCTATATATTTTAATGAAAATGGAAATAGTCTAAGTCTAAGAGCATCATTTGAAACACCAAGACTTTTATAGAGGTAGCATATATCTAGTAAATTTCTTAAATGATCATTAGGATTTTCTAAGGATGAACCACTAAACTGGGAAGACCTTACTATTAAAATGACTGCATGTGGAATTTTAAAATTATATGAGCCTATCCTAGGCCTAACAATGATAGACTTATGACCACTTCTAGTTTAAATAGTTAATTTCAACATGGTTAGTTCTTGTTGAGGTTTGACATTAAAGTGATTATGATGTTCCATTTCTTGACTAACTTGATTCTAACTAAGCTTATATTCAAGATAAGCACAAGCTTAGAATCAAGCTAAAGGTAATAATAAACAAACTAAAATAAATAAGAACATAAAAGCAAACAAGAACATAAGAAACAAAAGCAAAATCAAACACATTATAAACAATATAAATAATAGTTACACCCTAGAGTAATTGTCACCAATATTTTCCTAATATCACAACTATTTTTCCTAGCAAAAATGCCAAAAACTTGTTGGGTTGATTTAATAGAGCTATTTTACCTTAAATAATTCAATAAATTCTCATGCAATTCCAATTTAACTTCAAATCAACCATCTGACAATGTATCAGTCGCAAGTAATAAAGGGGAGCATATTTAAGACTCCAAAATTTCAAACTTACAAACAAATTGTATGACTACTAGGGCAATTGGCTTACAATTATCTAAGGAACCTTAAAGACTTTAAAACTAACGGGGTTAGATGACTTAAAAACTATAAAAACAAACCTAAAAACTTTCTTAACTCTGCAATTTAACTCCAAATTGTCTAAAGATTATCAATTGATTAAATGACTAAGGACTAGGCTTAAATGACTCAAGTGACTTATGAAATGAATTAGAATCTCTAATCTAGGGCCTTCATTAACTCAAAACATAGCTATGGCTAAGTCTATGTCTCTTCTCTAACCATCCTAAATTGATCTTTGGTTATTTCATCAATTAATAGGCATTAGGCTTAAAGTTAAAGAATTTTTAATCCTAAATTCCATTTAAGATTAGTGCCCTCATTATAACCAACGTAGATTTCTTAGATCCAAGGATTAAATCATATTGTTTATAGATTTTTCTAGTGATTTAGGTAGAGATTATTGGATCCTAAACCAACTATGATCTTATTATAAATGGCCAACTTGAAACAAGCATTAAGTTCTCATATAAACAAAGATTATGATCCAATTATGTGTTAATCATGCACTTAATATATTTAAGGACCTTTCCTAAGCTAGAATTAAGCTTCAATCATCAAAAATATACAAGAAATTTGGAATAAAATCAAAACAGCCCATATCTTGCATAAATATGAACAAAAGAGATTAAATAAGGGAAATAAGGGTCTAGATTTCAGCAAATGATGATACAAAGTATTAGGCAACCTCTAATCACCTTAAACAACTCTTAAGAATCCTTTAAAAATTGAAATTACAATATATAAGAGTTGGAAAAGAAAAAGAAAGGAAAAACCTAAGAACTAGATAAAGAAGGGAGAAGGAGATTTTTAATATGAATTCTCCTCCCAAATTCATGTTAACTTTCTCAATTTTTATTCCCAAAGCTTTATTTATATGTCTATGGCAAGTAGGCACAATTTAGGCAAGTTGCAGCACAAGTTGGAGCAATTTGCATTGTTTTTGTCCTTACTGCGTACTAAAACGGTACTTGATCAGTAATAAAATGGCGTTTCTTTGGTGAAATATAATAGGAGTAAAACGGCACCAGATTAGTCTCCAGGGTTGATGAATAGGAGTAAAACCCTGGGGTGGCAAGTCCATTGTTTTAGTCCAAATTTTAAAAATTCATTAACCATTTCTTGAATTTTCTTGAATTGTTTCCTTGTAACTACAATGTTCAACATTTATAAACATAATTAAGCACTTTAACAACAAAGTGGAGCAAATGTACATTAATTTGGCATAAAATTGATAAGAAAATGCATTGAAATCATAGCCTAACATTTAGGTCATCTTCAAGCACCATTTAAGTACCTGTCGTAACATTTTCAAGCTAGATCTATGCCCTCTATTGGCTCCAACTTGTGCAACTTGCCTCTAACTTATTCTAGACATATATATTGAGGTTTTGAAGCCAAAAACAAGGAGAGAAGACATAGAAACATGCTTGGAGAGTAGAAATTGAGATCATCTCTAATTCTAGGGCTCTTTTCTTATATTCTTCATTTTTATCTTGTTTTGTAGATCTAAGCTTGTATTTGATAACTAGGACATTTGATTCAATTCTGTAAACCTTTTTATAGCCATTTATGGTGCATTCTAAAATTGTTTTTACATTTAAATCTACACCTTATTCTTATTTTTTCAAGAATATGATGAGTAAACTTTGTTTCTTGATTCAAATGAGTGGCTAATTCAAATTGTACTTGAGGAATAGCCAGTAATTGATCTAAATATTTCATAAACATGATTCCACATATGATTGAAAGTTGTCTTTTGTTTCAATCAAGAACTTAATTTTTTTTAACTTGATTACTTAGAATAAAGTTAAGAAACAACTTGTGATCTGAGAAATCTACCTACGTTTTAAACCATTCATTAAACAACTTGATTTAAATCATTCATGACCAAACATTGATTTATCTTGAGGGTTATAATCTAAAAATTGGAAAAATATTTTAGGTTAAGTTTCCTAAACTTTATTCCTAATACTTATGATTGATGAATGATCAACTTAAGTTATTAGAGAAAAAACATTGTCTTAACCATAGCATTGCTTTGATTTAGTGAAGTGGCCTTAGGACAAGTCTTTCATTCCCTTATTAATCAATTTAGATTGTTGAAACTAATTCCTTAACTAATTAATCCATTAGGCAATCCTTAATCCCAAGTTTAATCATCTTTACATAACTTGATCTTTTAAAGTAAATTCGGTAACTGTAGTTAGTAATTTCATTCAAATTGTCTTCTCTAGATAATTGAGACCTAATTGACTTAGTATTTTCAAATTGGAAATCTCCGTGAGAACAATAATTTGGGACTTAAATATTTCACTATATTACTTGTGATCGGTATACTTGTCAAAATGTTAGTTTAAAATTGTTAAAAAAAGTGTGCCTATTAGTTTAAAATTGTTAAAAAAAGTGTGCCTAAATTGCATCAATTGGTAATTAATTGGATAATTTGACCTTAATAGACAACCAATAACACATCCCAACTTTTATAACTACAAGTCTTGTATCTTAAATCTACCACATGCTTGACTATTTTAAATATTACCTCAAATTCACCATATCCATTACTTTCCACATCATAATTAGCACTGAACTCCTTAGTAGTAATAACTTGTTTTTTATTCTTGGACACACCTCATCTCTCCATTTGCTTGCTATGCCCCTATTCTTAACCAACTTCTTCATGAAAAACACTCTAATCTCCTTAAGTATTATGATGAAATTCTTTGTATAAGATTCAATAATATTGCCATTAAATGCTTCACAAAGGTTGTTTTTCACAATATCACATTTAAATAAATTGTTAAAATATGCTCTACACCAAGTTTCCTTTGGGATTCTTAATAGATTCCTAAGAGCAGCTTTTGACTCTTCTTCTAACTCCTTCAAAAATAATAGCAATTTAGGTTCATTTAATGGCTTACAACTTTGCTATAAAATCCTTTCCAATTTCAAACCCTTATGATTCCTTTTTCTCTATTTAACAA
>JAOXYD010016441.1:0-14846 GCA_028565735.1 Pinacopodium congolense
AACGTTTGTGTCAAGAATTTGCTAAGTATATGAGTAGGGAGTTAGAAATGAGCATGATAGGAGAATTAATTTTCTTCCTTATACTCCAAATCAAAAAATTGAAGGACGAAATCTTCATTAACCAATCAAAGTATACAAGAGAACTACTTAAATGGTTTGGCATGGATCAAACGAAGCCTTTCGGCACTTCAATGAGTACATCCACCAAGTTAAATAAGGATGAAGATGGTAAAGAGATAGATGTAAAACAATATTAAGGAATAATTAATAGCTTGATTTATGGACTGCTAGACGACCTGACATTATGTTTAGTGTTTATTTATATGCACATTTTCAATCTTCACCTAGAGAATCACATCTATTATTTATTAAACATATTTTTCGATATTTGAGTGGTACATTGCATTTAAGACTTTGTATCCTAGAAATGAATGTTTGGATTTGGTTGGTTATTCAGATGTTGACTATGCGGGAAGTTTATTAGAAAAAAAAAAGTACATCCGGTGCATGTCATTTCTTAAGAAATGCATTAGTTTCATGGTTTTGGAGAAAATAGAATTCTATTGCGTTACCTACAACGGAAGCCAAATATGTAGCCACCGATAATTATTGCACTCAAGTTTTATGGATTAAACAACAACTTAAGGACTATGGTTTGAATCTTCATAAAATTAATATACGATGTGATAATACTAGCACTATTTGTTTAACAAAGAACCCCATTCAACATTCTAGGACTAGGAATGTTGAAATTCATTATCATTTTATTAGAGATCATGTCCAAAATAGAGATATAGAACTTGAGTTTGTTGATACTTGGCATCAATTAGCTGATATTTTGACTAAACCTTTGTGTGAAGACCGCTTTTGTAAGATTCGAAGAGAAATTGGCATAATTGATGGACATTACTATGATATCTTACGCCTTTTGTGTTGATTCCAAAAAGGGGAAGAGGTGTGTGATATTCTTTGTATATTTTACTTTATACATGAATTGAGGGGGAGCTGGTTTTTTGACATGATTAATCGTGTTGCTTATTTTTTTTGTAATATCACATAGTTTTATCGTTACAAAAAAGGGGGAGATTGTTGAACTAAAAGAAAGTTTCACCTTATTTTGATGATGACAAAATACTTTCACTACTAATATTTTTCCTTAAGTATGTTGGAAGGATAGTTGTTTTGGAAATAAGAAGTTTAAAATGGAAAGATTGGAGCTTAAAGTAATAAAGAGCACTATGTGAAGTAAGGTCGTTGACTCATGTGTTAGCTGCTAATGTTAAAATAAGGATCGGATGACCGAATGCATCCAAATAAAAGATTGGTCGACCGAATAGAAAATGATCAATTGAACACAGTAGAAGTAAAGATCAATCAACCGCACTTAGATACTGGTCAACCGAATGTGCAAATATAAAAGTCTGGTTAATCGAATGTTATCTATCAATGACCGAATGAAAAGATTATATAGCAAAAGATAAGAAATGTATTAAGGGACAATGTTACAATATAACTATACTATAATTTTGACCAATTTAATCTTAAACCAACCAAAGGCAAGCGCATCTTATTAATAAGTAATATGAAATGATAAGAAACCAAGTATTATCTCCCTAAGAATTTTAGCATAATACTAATATGTTTAATTATATAGACGAATCCAAATTGATTGAGTACAAGAAATAAAAAGGAAAAAAGAAAATAAAAATAAACAACATTGACTCTACACACAAGCTAAAGAATTAAGAGTTCAACTAATGATAATTTAATTAGGGCATTGGAATTGAATGGGTTAACAAACAAGAAATAAACCGTTAGATAGATTTAAGGTATTCGTTATTAAAATAAGATATATCCACTAGTTATGGAAATACCTTTTCTCTTTTAAACACAATTCACCTATTTATTCCAATAAATAAATAGGAAAAAAAGTATGAATCACAAGATGCTTAAACATACGTTTGTTAGATCTAAGAATGCTTATAAAAGACTTTAAAGTCAGTCAACACTTAAATTCAATTGCGTCACCTAATTAATCTTCTAACAATTAAAAGCACACTTGCATAAGTCCTTTAATTATCTAAAAATCAAACTAAAATGGCCAATCAAAGAAAGAATAGATTACGTACTTTAATTAGGAAAAAAATCCCCCAAACAAAAAAACCCATTCAATTTTTACCCTAGGTAAACAAATTATGCATACATATTTAACAATAAAACTAAGAATATAACAAGAAACCACGTATATATTAATGAAAAACAAGAGTCAATACAAAATAAGAAAGAAAGATAAAGGAATATAATAAAAATTGATATTTTTCGTTGGAATCCCACTCTTTAATCAACCTTGAATACTCTTGAAGGCTTTAATCCACTTAACCAATGCAAAGAAAGAACAAAAGAAAATAAAACCTAAACTAAAACCTAACTAAGTACAAGAATAATCTAAAAACTCTCCTCTTCAATCTATCTAACTTCTTAAAAATCTATTTTCTATATTTTTAAGACCTTTATATAGGTCTTGGCTGGCTACTAGGGTTTTGGGGATGCTTTCTTATGGTTTATCAACTTTAAACTTCAAAAATATCAAAAACATTATTTAAGTCCTAGGAATTGACAGTGTCTACCCTTCTTCACAATTTCTGCTCTAACTTCTTCTATACAACTCTAATAGACATGAAATTTGGTACTTAAATTCTTGACATGATGTTCTTATTATAGCGTATAAAATTTCACAACAATCTAAACTCTAAAAGTCCACCTAATACATCAACAACATTAGCTATATTAAACTAGTGCTTGTTTGAGTTTGTCTTACTTGTCTCTTGATGCATCCTTTATGGCTTTTCATACGGCCTTGAAATATGACATGAAACTTCATAACATGATGCTCTATATCCCCAAATTGATTCTAGACCTCTTCTAGTCCTAGACGTACCTCAAAATTCTCATGAAATTTCTTCCATTTGCATCTTTAAGCTCATTTTTATTACTCTTTCTAATCAAATTAAGTCCAAACAACTCTAAACCTGTAATATAATCAAAAGAATTCATAAATAAGGCAATTTTATAGATATTTAGGAGCGAAAACACATTAAAACATCGTATAATAACCAATATAAATCACTCCTAGCAGACAACCATATTATTAGTCCCCCATCTTTAACCATTTTTTCAATTTAGTCTTAAACCTTTAGAATTTTCTATTTGAGTCCTCTATATTTGTGTTTGGTGTTAAATAAGTCCTTCCGTTGGTCTACTTTAATAGAAATCAAACATGACAAAAAAAAAAGTGGGATCCATATAAGTTGCTAATAAAACGATGTCGTTTAAATTTAATATATAATAACCAAAACGACATCATTTAAAAAATGGGGTGCAATTTTAATGAAAGCCAAACTACATCATTTTAGTAAAAACTAACCTTACTATACTTTTCCTTTCCTTGTCATTTTTCATTTCTTGTTTGATTGCTCTCTTCTGAACCCACGACAACCCCCTTCATCAACATATGGTGGAAAGCTGCCAAAAAGTTCTATTAATCTAAAAAGTTTTCTTCTTCTATGTTATCATTGGGAACATATATCCTTGACAAATACTACTTACTAGGCAGGCACCTCACATCTAAGAAAATTATGCAGTTGGCAATAAAAGGCAGTCACAAAAATGCAATAAACATTATTTTGACATCATATGATGTCGACATTGATGGATTTTGCTTCACCAAGTGTGAAACTCATGGATCTGCTTCAAGTGGTAAGAAGAACTCTAAGTCTACATACATTTGGGTTAGAAATTCGGAGACTCAGTGTCCAGTTCATTGTACATGGACATTTCACCCACCAATCTATAGTCGACAAAGCCCAACACTTGTGGCACCCAACAATGACGTAGGTGTGGATGGCATGGTTATAAACTTGGCGAGCCTTTTAGCTGGGACTATTACTAGCCCTTTTGGAAATGGCTACTTCTAAGGTCATAAGAACAAACATTAACTAGAACTTATAGCTAGCTTGGGCTTAAAATCATAGTAAACAATAATTGCCAAATTTAAACTTTAAATGAGAGCAAACTAGCATAACGCAAAATGAAAAAGAAGAAAAATAGCGATGGCTAAAAAAAGAAGTGATTGGTAGAACTAGAAAATGCAACAAAAAAAAAAGAGGGGAAACAAAAAATGAAAAGGGGAGTATGGTTAATTTTTATTAAAACACTGTATTTTTACTTTCAATAAAATGACACCCATTTTTTAAAACAATGTCCTTTTAGTTTGTATAATATTAAACCTAAATGATGTCATTTTATTGGCAGCTTATATAGATCCCTTTTTTTTTTGCCAAGTCATATTTTCATTAACGTAGACTAACTAAATGAAACACTAAACACAAATGTAGAGGACTTAAATATAAAATTCTAAAGATTTAGGAATAAATTCAAAAAATGGTTAAAGATGGATGACAAAAAATATGGTTGCCCCCAATATATTAAGCAAAATAAAGAACTTGTAATAATTTTAAACTTAAAATAAAAAAGTAAGGGAAGAATGTGCAAACCTATTTTTTTAGTGGTTCGATTATAACCTCTTCATCTACGTCCAATCCAAAATACCTCGTTAGGTATTCTAATATCTCAAGTCCTAACGGTACAACTTTAAGTTCTTTGTTAAGGCTTTAAGGTAATCGTTTATAGTCTCACATCTTCATGAATTCACAAACACTCAAAATAGACTTAAAAAATTGCTTCACTTAGATTACAAAGTTTTTAAAAGGGTTTACTAAACACTTGGAATTGATTCAACAAAAGAGCTCGCATAAATTTTATTAAAAAAAAACCTAAAAACTCAACCAAAACTCACAACTAATGGCTTAAATCACTTGTAAATGTTTCTTGTACTCGTTGGATGCATTAAAAAAGTCCTGAAGCAACTATTTATAATGAAAAATTAGCTTGTTAGTGATTTATGATTGTTGTCGAGTGTTTATTTTCAATTAATTCACCTTTTTCATTGAGAAGTAGCCATTGGTGCAAGATTCTTACAATAATTAGTCAATTAGTATGTACAGTAGTGAACCAGTCACTATTCGATTGATATAATGAACTGGTCAACTAGTCTAGTGACAAACAACATACTAAACAATTAACCAAACCCTCTAGTCAACTAATCCCTATCTAGCCTAGTTTTTTCACATACTAACTACTAAACCAAAGTACATACAAGTCAACCAGCCAAACCTTTAGTCGATTAGTCTCTATTTAGACTAGTTTTTCACACATTAGACACATTAAAAAAATTTATAACACTTCCCAAAACTCCATAAACATTTCTTCACGCACATACACATTTTCCCAAAAATGTTTTAACTCATCCAATGGATTAATTTAAAGTATTCCCACACATTTTTCTCTTGATTATATAAACTATATGCATATTCTAGACAAGAATATAACCATACATGAAATAAGCCTTTTAAACACTAATATGAATCTAAGTAAAACTTAAGTAAAAAAGTGCAATGATCAAAATATTCAAAAATTAACTTGATCACCTAACTTGAGTCTCTTTAACCTAATTAGCAAATGCTCCATTTTAGCTCCAAGATTCATCTTCATAAAATTTTACATATACCTATCTTAGTAACATCTTAAACACAACAAAATATTAGTAACAAGATTATTTTATCATCATCAAGACAAAGGTAATACCTCCCTCAATTAAACAATCTCTCCTTTTTTATGATAACAAAATCATGTGATATTATAATCTAAACAAATACTAAATTAATCAATACCACTTCAAATTCATTAGATATCACTTACACATTATTTAAATGCACTTCTTTATATATTATTAAAAGTAGTAAATCATCCACATTTCAAAACAACATCACAATATAAAATCACACTTCCATCATTGGGACACTTAAATTAACAATTTTTGATAATTCCCTCTAAATCAATTACAATTAAGCTCTTAAACTCTTTAAAAATTAAATACTTGGCCTAACTAAGATATATTATCACATCTAACCCTCTCTCTTTTTGAAATCATCATAAAGGTAAAAGTAAATATATACTTAACATATAAACATCATCAACCTCGTTCATAAAAGAAGGAAGGCAAGGCATCATAGATATAAAACCTACACAAGGAGGAGTCACTAACATAAATATAAAAAAGAGTCATACACCAACATCTACAATCACATACATCACGGAATATACCAAAATACATCATCAAAACACTATATAAGAAAATGCCAAAACTCACCAAAAATATCCTATGTGACTAAGTGTGGATTTGTTTCAAAACGTAAGAAATTCAAACTCATATATTGTGAAAGGGACACAAAAATGATGGAAGATGTGACCTAAAATGAGAGAGTAAGGAATATTTTGGTTTTTCTTTTTATTTAAAACAAAATGAATCATGTTGTAAAGGATAAGCTCTCCTCAATATATTCTCTCACTGAACATCAAGGTGGAAAGAAACCATAAATGATCTATACGTAAAGATGTATAATGACCTCCCAAAGAAAGAAAATTGTGATTGATAAACAAATGGTAAAAGTTTAAACTTGCTTACATCATTAATTCTATGAATAATTCCTTCCTTACTAGGTAACTCAAAGATGATTTTAACTTAGATGGGCATAGAGTGAGGAGTGCTACCATGTTTAGTGATATAGATGTAAAATGTATTTTTTAAGGAACATGTAATCTTAAAATCTCATTTATGGTATCTTTAAAATGGTGAATAGAAGCACCTTGAACTTTAGATACTACCTAATAATCATCACTTTCTTCCTACTCTCTAAAATTATAAAAGAAAAGACGAATATTGGTGGGACTAATCATAGAGAAAAAGGTAAGAAGATCTTCACACCTTGATTAATAAAAAGTTAAAGTAAGCCATAGTTCTTAAAGTAATCTAAATGAGAGGGGGGAAATAAAATAGTTTTCTTAAAATTTCCTAAAGGCATAATTATATAATTGAGGAGAGTCAATACTAAAGTACTCACCCCCTTGAGAAACTAGTGATGTCCTAACTCTAGATGCGTTACCTCCTCAGGTTCTAACCATGAATGAAAAGCAAGGTAAATTTTATATTATAAAAACTAAGGATAAAATTTAAGAATTATGAAAGAATAGACATGCTATAAAAGTTCTAAGAGTGAAGATGTGCAAGGGTATCAACAGTTGCTTATAATTAACAACATGACATGCATATAGGAATAGATATTTATGATTAAAAATTTACCTACATTCTAAGGCCATGTTTATTTTGGCTTTTGTTTTTGGTTTTGGTTTCCTGTTTTTCTAAATACAAAAATCGATAAAGAAAATACACTAATACAGCACAGAAATCGATAAAAAAATACACTTACCAATACAAAAATACAACAACCACAACACAAAACCACAATCTACAACCCAACTAAACATCAAGCATCTATATGCTCCTACATGAATGCACGATTGAATCATATGCGACTTGTCAAATTAAAACTATGAAATAATCAATTTTACTATTGATTGAGTTTCTTAAGTTAATTTTATCAACCAATCACTAATTTATCATGAATTTGAAAAATAAAAAATTTTAAATTTAATAAATTCAATTTCAATTAAAAGTCCAAAAAACTCCAATTTACATCTAATTGCCTTTATGTAAGACTAATTTTATTAAAACCATTGAAAAGACTCTAATTGATTAGAATTTTGAAAAAGCTCTATTTTAAAATATTTAAAATAAGAAAATTGACATTTGACAAAATTGATCTCGATTAAATGTTCAAAAATCTAAAATTATTTATTAAAAATTTTAAAAGTCCTAAATTGTAAAGATAAATTTAGGGGAAATAGGAGGTTGATAAAAACATATGTAATTGAGTGTTCAAAAACTTTAATTCAACTTCTAATTGCATTCCTATATTATTAATTTTATAAAATATTCCTTAATTTATTTCAAATTTTTGAAAATCTTTAATTTCTAAAGCCCAAATTTGGCAAATTTTGAAATTCAACAAGAATAGATGCAATTAACGGAGCCTATAACTTAATTATATCTCTAATTATTAAATTAAGGGAGATTCCATCTTATTTTGATGATGACAAAACAACTCTATTACTAATGTTATTTTTAAATGTATTGTAAGATAGGTGTTTAGGAAGAAGTTCGAGTGTATTCGGTAAAAGAGTCTCTGATCTTAATAGGAATTCATGAAGATTATATAGGAAGGCTCATACTGGTTGAAAAAGCGAAATAGTTTACTATAGGTTTCTATGTAATTTTTATTGTAAATTATGTTCAATTTGCTTTTAGTTAATTAAGAGGCTCATGCATACTCGCATTCATAACTTAGAAAATGCATGTAGGAGCATAATCAAGAGGACTTATATGTTTTGATATGTATGTATGTGAATAATCCTCTTGATATATGTTTTGGTTGAATAAGAAAGCATGAATTAATAAGTTTAGTCAATTAGTATGAATTGGATTAATTAAGTGCTTTTGTTATATGTTTGGGATGGCTTATTTTTTGTTAAAAATTTTTAGTGTAATGTATGTCTGATGAATAGGTTTAGTTGCTGCTATCCAATGTAGAGCGGTCAATCGATTGAATATCGGTTAACTGAATTAAGCGTATCGATCGATCGAATGCTTAAGACTGATTGACCAATCGACCGAACATCTTCCATCAGTCGATCATGATGAGATATCAGAAGCTTAAGATCAGTAATGATCACATTTTGCAATGGTAAAGTTAATTAATTGCATAGGATGTTGGAGATCTGCACAAACGAGAAAATGATCAAACTTACCGCTATAAATAAATTTCTTATCTTGTGTTAAAATAATTAAGTTGCCTAAGCATTTTTACAACTATCTTTGAGGTTTCTAGTGTATATGTGCAATTTTTATGAGGTAAGTGTGCAATTATCTCAATGTTGTTAGAGCCTCTTTCTATACCAAAGTGATTTTTGAGTAAAACATCTTTCAGTATTTTTTTATGAGGTTATTCTTGAGCCTTAGAAAAAGAACAAAAGAAGGTTATCCTTTGTAATAGCCAGTTTTTCAAAGTATGGGATTAGAATCCTAGACTATAATATCGAAGTGATATCATTGAAAATTCATGAATTGCATTTCATTCATATGCATATCAAATGCATAAAAATAGCATACACACAGGAATTATGGATTAGTACATTGCAAAGAATGTTTATGCACTCAATTTACTCATTCTCGGGTATGAAGGTTAACAATGATTATGATATTAATTGTGTTTTGTGTATGTCTTGAATTTTGTTTTGATTGATTATAAGAAATAAATTTGGAATTACTTGGTATAATTTCAATGTATATTTGGTCTAGGAAAAATGATGGAAAATTAAGATGATTAAAAGCTTATGAATTAGTGATATTTAGCTTGGAAAATTAAGTGACAAATGACGTAGCTAAGTAGTTGGCAAATGGTAGCATTGAGTGGGTGATAAATGACCTAAAGTAATGGTGTCAATTGGAAACAAAAATGCAAGACAAATGGAGACCATACATAAGGACATATGGCCTTGTAAGAAGGAGACACCTAACACCTAGGTGTAACATGTGTCAAAGCAACCTTAGTTGGCTCATTTCTTCTTCTTTAACCACAGAATGTGTGTATTCTTGAATTTATGTTGATTTATGCATGCATGGAGAGCTGATTTATCTTGATATTTTGGATTAGAATTTCAGCTAGACAAGTAAGTACGATTATGAGTTAAGATGAAGTACATATGATTCTGTTGGAAATTAGTGCAAGTTTCAGTTTCATCTTCCTCTTTCGACCAATTTTACATATCCTTAGAGCACGAATTTAAAGAAACTCCAAGCATAAAAGTTTTATATATAGTTGATCTTAACCTCAATGAAAGCGGCTTGATAAAAGAGTGACTAGAGCGTAAGTTATGCTTGCTTTCTTAATACTACCCGTGATAGACCTCTGTGTAGTGCGAAATTTTGGTTTCACTTTTAAGATATATTTTACATATCTTTTGAGCATGAATTTGATGCAACTTAAAGAATGAAAGTTGTAGATGTGGGTCTTAGCTTAATTTCAGTGAAAACGGATTGAGAAACAAGTAACTAGAGCTTGAGTTATTCTTATTTTCCTAATACTGCCTGTGACAGACCCCTGTATAGGAATCTTATATTATTTCCTAATTCTTAAGAACTTTAGAGCTCGAATTAGTCCAAGTATAAAACATGAAAAATGATTCTTGATTTCTTATTAAGGCTTTTATGAAAAAATTTGACAAAAAGATATCTTGAGAAGTTTATGTAGCTAATTGAAGTTAGTGGACTGTTTTAATGTGATTGAGATTAAATCTAGAAATTATTATTTGTTTAAGGAACATATGAGTTTTTTTAATGCAAACAGATCTTAAGAATGTGAGAAATGTGTATAAGGTATGGATCAAGGAGAATTGAAGACCATGGAGTAATTAGGAAGGAGAATTAAGTAAATGTACAAATCTATATATTACTGGAAAAAGTTTGGTGAATGACTAGTTATAGCTTGCTAAAATTCCAGATTTGAAGTAATAATTGTGTAAGTGTTATAAGAGGCTTTTAATGATGAAAATGTTTAAGGATAAGTGTAAAATCTAAATTGATAATGATATAAAGATGTTCTCATGAATGTAGTGTGATTCAAAGTATGAAAGTGATACATTGGGAATAATTGAAAGAGAACCAGGAAATTGTGTGAGTTTCATAGGAAAAAGAATGATAAATGTTTGAATGATGCATTGAAAGTGATCAAGTGTATTAAGACATAAAACTAATTGCAAACTAAAGGATGTACAAGTCAGGTTGGATGAATGCTTAAGGGTTATGAATAAGCTTGCTTATTTAGAATAATCATGCGAGCATGCATTGAACATAACACATATATATGTGCATGATTGGGTGCTTATGTGCTTAAACAAGTTAGTAATATTTACATATGTGTGTATTGCATGATTTAGAAACACAAAGGTACCAACATCATCTAGACATTGCCCATACATCAAGATAATTGCTATCTGGAGCCGGCACTGAGCTAACCTAGATGTTTACTCATTATATTTAAATTGATTTTCATGAACTGTTAGATATTGAACTGTTACTGATATGATTATGATGATTCCAGACCAATCAAATGTTTGAGGAATTCGATATTTGGGCTTGTATTGAAAGTGTTTGCAAATTGAATATGAATATGGAAAATGTGTTCTCAACTATATGTTGAATGCTGGACTGAGATCCAAAGAATGTGCTATATGACTATGCATACTGAATGAGAATTAGTGATAGCATAATATGTGACTTGATGCATTTTCATTACATTGATATGCATGATCAGATAACAGAGTTGTGATTGGAGTGGCCAACATGAAAAGAGCTTAAAGTTCAAAAATGTGTACAAAGAGTCACAGGCTCAACGATTAATGAGATTGGTATCCACAATGGGTACAGGATAGGATCTGAAATGAGCTCAGTATCTACAATGGATACGGGACAGTTAAATTAGGTGCTCAGTCACAAAAACTAAAAAGCCAAAGTAGAGTCTCATATGCATTGTGTATATATCTTACATGTATCATATGATTCATTTTGAAAAAAAATGATGAAATTGAGCTGATACACTATTATGTTATGATTGTGTACATGTACATGATTGTGACATAGTACTTAAGTGTGTTGATATAGTGAAATACAATATTTGTGTACATGTTGATGAGATTTTGATTGCATACTTGTGAAATTTGTGTTTTGACTTGAGTGAGTACATCAATGATGGTTCACTCACTGAGTTTGAAAAACTCATCAAAATTGCAAATGTTGCTTTTCAAATACTGAGGAGACTTAGTTTCTAAGGCAATCGATTAAAAAGTTTAATTCTGTCACTTTTGGACTCAATAATGGCTCAAAGGTCTGGTCAACTAATACCTGCGAAGTTTAGATAGAATGTGTTTGTTTAGTTTCTCATTTCATGTATTACATGTTTTATAAAACAATAAAGATTCAGATGTTTTGGTTTGTAAAGACATATGGATGATCAGATCTAATGCTTTTGTAAACGATATGTTTTTTTTTATGAAATGAGAAAGGTAGATTACTTTTATTCTATGATGCCATAATAATGATTATGATTGCTCTAACAAGCCATTCTCATAGGGTATATTCTTGAATATCCTCTAGATGATTGGGTGAATGTTCTATGGTAATGGGATGGTACATCCTTGAGCCATAAAAAGATATTATAATTTAGAAGTTGTAACTCTTGGCAACATGAACAAAATAATCTCAACAAATTGTGTTGGAAACTTGACTTACAGGCAAATGGATTGCTCTGAACTATTATAAATCAGTGGTGTATTTCTTCTCTACGCACTTTTAATTTTACACTCTTACTTTATCTTATTTATTTACCATAATAATATTGTTTAGCTTCCGCAATTTAGTTAAAGTTTTTGTGTTTTGTAAAATAAATTATTTTAGCCTAATTCACCCCCCCCCCCTTTTAGGTATCAATAGGACTAACAATTAGTATTAGAGTGTAGGTTTCACTTTTTTTTTTAATTCTAATGCATTAGTGACTGAAGATCATATAGCACATTATACAAATAATTTTGCTCCTTCATCTAGCCTATAGGGTTATAATCTTTGTAGAGCTACTTTCTTTGATTAAAATGACTATTTATATTGAAAAAATATAATGAGATGTTATTTTATGGGTGAAAGAGCAAATTTATGGATTGTTGTCTCTTAAATGACACCTATTCCTACAAAACGTGTTGGAAATGAACGAGTACTTAAGAAAGAAAACAAACAGGACAATGAAGAAAAAAGGTTCGTTTCTCTAAATTGCAAATATATTCATAATTTGTATTTTGCTTTGAGTGTGGAAGAATTCAATAGGATTTCTATATGAAAAACTACATATGGCATTTGACATACCTTAGAAATCACTTATGAAGGCACAAACCAAGTGAAAGAAACTAAAATTAGCATGTAACGCATCAATATGAACCTTTTCTAATGTTGCCTGATGAAAATATTTCTACTATTTATGCTCATTTCAATAATATTATAAATGTTCTCAAGGGTCTATGTAAGACCTATTCTAGTGTTAGTCATGTTAGGAAAATTCTTATGTCTCTACCAAAATCATGGGAAACAAAAGTGGTGATAATTCAACAAGCAAATGATCTCAATGTCCTACCTCTAGATAGACATATTGGTTCACTATTAACATATGAAATGAGGATGGAGAATACTCAAGAAGAATAAGATATGTATAAAAGGAAGAATGTAGTCTTTAAAGCATCTAGAAAGGAGGAAAGCGCAAATGAAGAATCATCACTTGGAAGTGAAAATGAAGAACTCGTCCTTATAACAAGATGATTGAAGCAGTTTATGGGAAATGCATCAATGCATAGAAAAGGTACGTCTTTCTCTAAAATTAAATTAGCTAACATAACATATTGTGAATATGGTAAAAAAAAAAGCTATTTGAGATTGTAATGCTCACACCTCTAAGAAGAAGAAGAAGAAGAAAAGAAAGCTTGAAAGAAGGATAAGAGAGAAAAGAAATACTTAAAGAAAAAGAAAGCATTAAAAGTCGTGTAGTCTGAATCAAGCGACTCCAAAGGAGAAGAAGTGGCCATCATATGCTTCATGGCACACAATGAGGTATGTCCTTCTCACTCTAATACTAGTGAAAATGAAAGTAAAGGTGATTACTCTTACGAAGAAATATTGGAGAATATAGAAGAATTAACTAAGAAAAATAAATAGTTTCATGACATAGATAAGAAAACTCTAGGAGAATTAGATGAATGCAAACTGGAAAACGAAAATCTTAGGAAAGACTTAGATTTACTCAACAAGATAATGATGAACTAGTAAATGAAAATAAAACCTTAAAGAAAGAGGTAGATTCCTTTAAGGAATCACTTGTGAAATTTACTAAGAGAAAGGAGAAATTAGAAACATTACCAAGCGTTCAAAAGGTAGGAAATGATAAACATGGATTAGGATATAATAGTAATGGAGCTTTTACTAGAAAAGCCATTTTTGTTAAGGGAAAAAACTTAGAAGATGAAAGTTCTCCTAAAAATGTTCAAATTCCATATAGTAATCCTCAAACTCAAAATCATGCGTTCATGTATACTACAATGCCTAAGAAATTTCCTCAAGGTAAAATGAACGATAGAAATGTGTTGAATCAATCTAGACAATATTTTCAAAGAGTTTGTAATGATTTTATATGAAGGAATAGTTATATAGAACTTACACCCCTTTTTTTTGTTTTTATGGTGAACGTTATGGTTATGTTCAACATTTTTCTTATGATCATTTAAATGTTTTATCATATGGATATGAAAAATATAATACTCAAAGAAAAAATGGTTTGAATTCCAAAAGTTCATTAAATCTTCTTTGCATATGACTATCAATTTTCATAAGAACTGAACCTGTTTTTTGGAAAAATGTATTTTTGATTATGAAACCTTTCATATTTAAACAACTTTAAAACCTTTTCAAACAATTCTTAACCCCTCCATAAACCAAAATTCATGACACAAATATATTCAAACAAATTCAAACATATATAAATAAATTTAATCAATAATTCAATTTACTTAAAATCATCAAGAAACATACATTAATACTATTTATCACATTACTTCTTGATTATACAATATTTAGCCTATATTTCATTATAATGCAATTCCTAACATGACACAAATATATTCAAACAAATTCAAACATATATAAATAAATTTAATCAATAATTCAATTTACTTAAAATCAT
>JAOXYD010016481.1:0-14843 GCA_028565735.1 Pinacopodium congolense
ACTTCAAGATGAAGAGATTGAGTTTAATGTGTTTAGAGCAATGAAGCATTCATCCACCCTTGATTCATGCAACTTTAATGGAGTTCATTCTACTCCAAGTGATCAATTTAACTACCTTTGCTCAGATACATTGAAAAATGCTTTAATTGATTCAAATGCTAAGAAAGAAGAAGAAGAAGAAGTAAAGGAAGTAATAGGGGAGTTGGAAGTTGGAAAGGAGTCATCTAATTGGATACAATCTGGAAGGTTTGAGCCTTTGGATAGGCCAATTCGAACACGTCCTAAACTATTAATTGAAGAGCCTCCAACTCTTGAACTCAAACCTCTCCCTTCCAATTTGAAGTATATATTTTTAAGACCTCCATCTTAATTACCTGTTATCATTTTATCATCATTAAGTGATACGATGGAGGAAAGATTGTTGAGAGTGTTAAGGGAGCGTCAAAAGGCTATAGGATAGACCTTAGCAGACATTAAGGGATTAAGTCCTTCTATTTGTACACATCGTATAGTCATTGAAGAAGGAAGTAAACCTTTGGTCCAACCTCAGCGTAGGTTAAATCCAAACATGAAGGAAGTGATAAAGAATGAAGTAGTTAAACTCCTTGATGAAGGTATTATTTATCCTATCTCTGACTCTATATGAGTTAGTCTTATTCAAGTAGTACCAAAGAAAGGAGGAACAACTGTTATGAAGAACAAACAAGAGGAGTTGATTGCCACAAGGAAAGTAACTGGTTGGCATATGTGCATTGACTATCATAATTTGAATGATGCCACTAGGAAGGATCACTTTCCTTTACCCTTCATTGATCAAGTAATAGAGAGGTTAGCTGGGCATAGCTTTCATTGTGCCTTAGATGGATATAGTGGATATTTGAAAATTCCTGTTGCTCTTGAGGCTCAGGAGAAAACAACCTTTACCTGTCCATATGGCACCTTTATGTATCGTCGCATGCCTTTTAGTTTGTGTAATGCCCCATCTACTTTTCAACGTTGTATGGTAGCCAGAACTTCTTAAACTTTAAGCATATTTGCTATAGCTATAAATGGACCAGACCATAGAACAAGAATGTCAGAGATAAGGCATTGACTTGGCCATAACTTTGTCTTGAGTCAATGATGACCTTAGATTAGAAATTTCAATCCTTTTTAATTATATCCTTTTACGCCTAAGCCTTAGCTATTTATCCATTTTTGCAATCTTTAAAGAAATTTGAATTCTATTGCAAATTTTGGAAATTTTTAGATTAATTTACTTTCTTTGGCTTAATTGATTTGGAAAAATTAATCCTTTGTAGATACTTGTTATCTGAGTGACCTAGTCATTATTGACTTTCCCTATGTGTTCAACATTCTAAAATCATAAAAATACTCCACTTTATTACTTGTTGATCAGCATACATGTTGTAATTATTGGTTTTGAAATTGATTTATTCAATCATGCTTAATTGTTTAATTTTATAATTGATTGAGATAATTTTAATTAAATCAACCAACAATAACTTTTTAGAGCAATTGTTAGGGAAAGTAAAGTGATATTAGGAATATATCGATGTCAATGATTCTAAACTGTAAATATTGTTTATATTGTATTACTTAACTTTTCTTATTTTTTCTATGTTATTATTTTCTATTTTTGTGTTATGTTTAGTATGAGTATAGGAACATCATTTTGGGATTTTTTTATTCATTAAAAATATATGGAGGTAATATGATAATTAACAAGATCGTCAATGGTATGAGTCAGAAGATGGAAGTTATGCATGCGAAAGTAGTTGGGCAAACCACAATGCATCATATTATGAGTCTTATGCCTCTAATCATTCATGTTACCCTGACTATTCTTGGAAAATTTCATTTCATTTTGAACCATCTATTGATCCTTATTAGTCATCCAATTTCCAATGTCATTCTTAGCAATACCCTAGGAAATCTTATGAACCTTCTTCTAATTGTGAAGCTAGAATTGCAAAATTAATTGAAATGAAAGATTTAATGAGAGAGATTAGAAAAATGCAATCACTATTTGAAAATGTAAGGTTAGGGACAATGTCAATTTAAAATTGCAATTAGAGTCACAAATGGAACAAATGGAAAGATCTATTAGAGAATTTTCTCCATTTCAAATGCATGATTCCCCTACATGAGAATTAAGCCAGTTAAACAATATTGTCATGCATAATAGTGATCAAGAGCTTTTAATTTATGTTGAAAAGAATGATGATGATGTTTTTGAATGAATTAATGATAATGAATCTCTTGAAAATGAAGATTTCTGGGCAATAGATGCGTCAATGGTTGAAGAAGTTAGCCTTAAGGAAAAAGAAATGAGTGAACTAGAAAACCATGACTTAGGTGCCTCTAATTTTCAACAAAATGATGTGAGTGATAATAACGACATAAGTGGAGACAAGGAAAATATTCTAGATGAATCAAAGGAGTTTCATGAGAAAGTTAATGATATGGTTGATAAAAGTGATGAATTGATGGAACATATGGTACCACTTGAGAGCATTAATTTTTTAGGTGTGCTTACTTTTGATCCTAAGCCAAAACTAGTCATTTTTACATTTTTAACTTAGTACATTATTAAGGGTATGAGTCAGGCCTTATCTCTCTTAAAGGGTAGGATTTGTGATGCTTTTCAATACGTAATTAAAGGGGTAAGAATCCTTGGGTAGTTAGTTCACCCATATGGAAAGAATGGATCAAATGAGTTAGATGATGAATTAACATTGAGATTGAAAATTCTCTAAATTTATGGTCTAGCTAAAAGGCCTTAAAAAGTACCTGATGGGAGGCAAACCAAGCATAAAAATAGGCTTTAGTGTATTTTGGTGTGTTTTCTTTGTTTGGTGTGTTTTCCTTTTGTTTCCTTCTTGTGCTCCTTATCATTTTTTTATCATATTTTCTTTAATGGAGTATGACTTCTTTTTATCTTGTTTTTGGTACTTTGATCTTCTTTGCATACTGCTAAACAAAGAGAGGTTCCAATCTTAGTTTTGATGATAACAAAACATAATTGTTACTAATGATTTGAGCTTACAGTGTGAAATTAAAAATAGGTTAATTTCAAGATGGTTCAAAGTGTAAAGCTTGAAGTTGGAAGAATTAAGATGAAGCTAAAAGAAGAACAAGATATATGGAAGCTACAAGACCTTAGTTAGGGTGTCTTGCATACAATTGTAAGTTTCACTTATTGTCTAATTGATCTAGGGGCTTGGTGAGCTCACCCCAAGCTATCAAATAATAAATTCTTAACTTTCCAAACTCTGTAGTAATGGTGAATTCGGGTTGAACCACAGAGAATTGGGATGAAAATGTTATCTTAAATTTTGTAAGAAAAAGAAAAGAAAACACCCTAATGAGATGAAAGAAAAATAAGCAAAAATGTAATGCACATAATCAAAAATGTAATGCAAATTTAAATAAGATAAATAATAATAGGGAAGAAGTGGTTTCGAAATATCTTCAGGATTTCGAGATGCTGATTGATCCTTGAATCTAGATAAAAGATACTCTAGTGAGGGTGTGAGCTTATAGGCTCAAATAAGCTCTCAAGCCCTTAGTTCCTCTAATTCAGAAAAATCTAACAAGCTCTAGAGATGCCCCTGTTGCCATTTATAACCTAGAACAAGCCCTCTAGATTTAATAGTGAAGATGCCTTAAGTACTAAGGAACAAATAACTTTGGCCACCTACTCACAAGCTCAGTAGGTATAACCTAAAGGTATGGGACCCTAGGTTAGATGATTAAGTATCATAATAAATTCAACTAACCTATTTCTATCACTACAAAATATTATGCATCACACTCATCAACCCTAGATTTTGGATTAGGAAATTACCTAATGGGTGATTAGGCCTAAAGATAACTCCTAATTCATGACATTTAACCAAAGTCTCAAGCTAACCTAGACATACAAGCACCACATTAAGCATAATTTCAACTTCATTTTCATAATTTTCATCCCTTCATCCTTTTAATATCTCCAAACCCCTAAGAAGACCGACCACACATGTTTAAACTACTTAAAAAAGATGAAATGGACATAATTCATACTTAAGCAGTTAAAACAAAGCTAAAAAACTAACAACTAATATAAGAAATCAAAATTCAAACCTTTACCTAATGCAAACTTAAGTTACTTAAACTAATAGGCAATTGATTAAAACATAATTAACCAAGACTTAATTTAACAATCTAAACGAAAATTCCAGATTATAAAAATTAAATAAAAACTGAAATTTCAATGGACTAAAGCCTAAGAACCAGTATAAGGACTAACTAACAAAGATAAAGGAACCAAACATAATAAGGCTAATTGAAATTCCATGAAATAAAACATCAAACAACTTAATAGTTTGATCAAAGCAAATCTGAAAATTATAAAATAAAAAGCTTAATCAAGATTAATAAAAGCGAGAAAATGAAATTAAAAAAACTCTATTCATGAATAACTAAAAATAAGTTCAAAGATTGTCAAGGAATTAAACTATAAACTTATAAATGAGCAAACTAGGCCTATGGAAAGTAATAAAGAAATGATAACATTAAAGTAGAACATTAAAGAACAAAACATTCGGATATGTTAAGTTTAAGCATTTGGAAAAAAATGAAAAAAAAAACCATTACAGCTTCTAAGATGAAATAATAAAAATGAAAATTTTAAGTAATTAAAGTACAATGAAATCCCAATGGAAAGCTTCTTCAATTTTAGTGGTCTTATCCATGCAAACATTTCCACTCTTCATTCTTCATTCGTGTTGCTCCTTAGGAAAAATGAGCTTCTAAATTACGATGCACTCTAAGAATTCCAAGAAAACTCCAACATCTGCACCTTGTCCAAGCAAGTGACTCCAAGACAGGTGCTAATGTCTAACCAAGTTTGTCCAAGGAAGACACTATAAGAATGTGATAAAGATATCTAAAATGCAAATAGCCAATGTCCCTACCTAGTAGCTTATATTATGGAAAGTGCGGGCCAACTTCTTTCAAGAGCTGTTCATTTTTCTCCTTTATTCTCATTAAGGTTACGTGACTTCAAAGGTAAGTAAAAACCCCTCTCCAAGTTTCAAGAGCTCTTACCCACCAAAGTGCTAAGTTTTTTGTAAGAGTTTTTCCACTCTTAAAACGTTGCTCTTATTTGAAGTTTTAATCCAAGGCCAAAACATTGCTGGTATCCAAGTTTGCACACGTTCTAAACACCCCTTGTGATGTCGTTTTTCTGCTTTTTTAGAAGAATTTATGCAAGCTAAGTTTTAGGCTTGTCTGCTTACCTCTTGTTGCTATTTTGGTGCTTCTTGTTACATTCAATGAACTACCCTTTTTGTTGCTTCATTTCATAGCTAATGGACTGTCATTTCTCTTCTCCTTTAAACATGATTTTTTTCCTGTATTTCTCACCCATTAGCTATCCATAGACTGCATTTTAGATAGCTCCAAGTGATGCTTAATGTTCCTAAATGGTGCTCCAATTAATTTCAAATTTGGACAGCCTTAATGCACATATGAGTTGCATTTTTAAGAAAGAATATTTTCCTCTTTTAAAAGCTTCTAAATCCTTCACATTCCATGCAATTTCTAAGACAAGTTAAGCCATTTTTATGCCAACTTAAAAATAAAATTTCAGTTGCCTTTTCATGCCTTGTTGAAGCTCCATGTGGTTCATTTTTAAGGAGAAATAAAGGTATCAATGAGCTACCTTAATTATGCATGTAAAGCTTCAAAATGTCATTATTATTTTACAAGAGCAAGCTTCACTCTTTTACACCATTTGTCTTGTAAAAATATTTTAAAAGAGCAAATTCATATAAAGGGAAGTAACAAGTTCATTATAGAAAATATAACACAATTTAAAAAAATTTTAACACAAAATAGGAATGAAATTATATGAATTTACATGCAAAGATGTAATAAAATTCATTCATATTAGGGCTTAACATTGATCATGCATCACATGTAATTTCATGTTAAATTGCATAAAGTTTCATATCATAGCAAATTCACTAATTTTGAAGTTATTGAATCCAGTTGAATTTATTATAGTCTCAAATTATGTCTTAAAACTTGTTTAAGGTCTTATTCTATGCTAGCATAATGTTTGAAAATTTTTGGAGTTATTTTCTTTTGGATATTTGATTTTCGAAGAAAAATGGTGATTGATGAAGAGTACAACGACGTCGTTGGGCTCTAGCGGCCCATAGTTTAACCCTCTATCCAATGGCTCTTTATTTCATTTATTGGAATTAATTCGTGTTTTAGGTCTAAAAGGGTAAGGTGAATTACAAAAAGCTACATAACCATCCCTAACACATATCTAAGGCTCCCTAAACTCTAAAAGATCAATCTTCCTCAAATCTAAAAGTTATCTCTATTATGAACTATTTCAATTTTCTCTTATCCCTATCAACTCTAATCTATTTATTAAATTGCAAGATTTTTTTTATGTTAGATTAAGTGTTTATGAGTTAAATCAATCATAGTTTCGATTTTTAAGTTGATTATTGTGACAGATTAGAGCTTTATCTTTTACTTCATGAAAATTGATTATGTTTGTTCTGATCTGTACTAGTTATTGGATTCCAATAAATTAATCAATTTTAAAAATTATTAAGTTGTGTTTTTCTATTTACTTAAGGTGCCTAGAGGTCGTACGTTTTTTGTTTCATTTTTCTAAGATTTGTTCTTAAGTTTGAAGTTAGTTCTTTTCAAAGCTATCAAATCTATCCAGAATTTTCTATCATAAATTTCAAAATGTTTTTGGATAGTTTAATCACCTCCTAAAATCTTGCAATAACTAGTTTATAATTTCTTAAGATTCCTAGAGTGTGTTCAAGGTTTGTTTCCAATTTTTAGAAGGTTATTTTAGGCGCTTTTAAATTGTTTTCCAAGATACATCTAAATTATCACTGTTTTTTTAACATTTGTTATCTTCGTGTTTTGGTTATCAAAGTCAGTTTTTTGGTGTGAAAACTTTTTGTGATTAGTTTTTTAATGATATCAGGGTTATCCATATACTTTTAACTTTTTTTAGCACTTATGCCTTTTATTTAGGTTCTAAACTTTTATATTGTCTTAAACTTTCCAGATTGTGTGCACTATATTTGATTCATATATTTGAGCTTGTAAAATTTTTTTTATTCCAAATTATTGTTTTCTTTTTGTTTAAGCCTCAAGATCATCATTGGCTATCTAACTAAATTTTTAAGGCTTGTTTAAGTGTTTGGAAGCATTCTCTATCTTATCCACTAATATAATCTTGGTTTGGTTTATGGGAGTGTTTCAGATTGGTTTTCATCATATTACACATTTTTGGTAAATCAATCAGACATATTTATTTTTGTAAAGCTTTCATTAGGATTATTGATCATTCATATCATTATTGAAAGCATTGAAGCCCTTAGATTGATTATGCTTTAAGTGAAACACTTTCATAAGTGTCTTAGTTATTTGTGAAGGGGCATTTGATTTCTTATTGAATGTTAAGTGTGTCAAGGCTCCTCTTTGCCATAAAAAGATTAACATAAGGTTTCTCTTGACGTTAAGAAAGGAAGATTGTGTTTTGTCAAGGCTCCTTTTTTCCTAGAAAAAGATTGGTTTTGTAAGGGTTACTCTTTAACCTAGAAGAAGATTGTATTACTTTCTTTCTTTTGATAAGAATTAAGAGTAAAGAACAATATCTAACAGGTAGTTGGAGAGGAGATGTAGACTATCTTTGGGTTAGGTGAACTTCTTAAACAAATCATGTGTCTTTTCCTTCTCCTCACTCTCTGTTTACTTATTTCATATTGTGTGTTATCTTCTTTGAATTCACTTGTTCAAATCTCATTAAGTTAAATTGTTTAGCAGTTAATCTTAAATTTTTTAATCAATTTATTTAAGACTCAATTCACCCAGATCTTAAGTGCCTTTAGGGATTACAATTAGTATTAGAGCTTAGTCTCACATGTGCATTAGTTTCTAGTGATACTGTGAGTAAGCATCCATTATAAAAAAATTTCTAGGTTCATCTAATCAAGATGGTCAAAATATTAGTAGGGCAACTTTCTTTTATGGAAATGATTGCTTATATTAGAAAACTAAGATAAAGGTTTTCCTTCAATCATAAAATACTAAATAATGAGATATAATGAGTGAAGGGTCATAAATTCCTACTAGGATAGAAAGTGATGAAAAAGTTATTAAAGTAAAAGATGAGTGGAATGTAGAAGATGAAAGGTTAGTTTCACCAAAATAGTAGAGCTATTCATATTCTGTTTTATACATTAAGTAGAAATGAATTCAACAAAGTGTCTATGCATGAAATAACTTGAGATATTTGGAATACATTAGAAGTCACTCATGAAGGTATCAACCAGGTAAAGGAGAGTAGGATGTCTTTGCTCATTACTCAATATACAAATTTTTCAATGCATCACGAAGAAACTATCTTTTCTATGTATGCTACTTTTATTAACATCATAAATGCATTAAAGGGGCTTTAGGAAGATTATATTCAAATATTTAGTTTATTAGAAAGATTTTAAAGTATTTACCAAAAGGATGGGAGGCAAAGGTAACCTCCATCTAAGAGGCTAAAGACCTTAACGTTTTATCTTTGGATGAATTATTAGGTTCATGACTTTCTTATAAGATGATGATGAAGGAGTCAAAGAATAAAGAAGAGGAAGCTCCATCAAGAAGTAAGAATTTGGCATCAAAGTCAAGAAAGTGGAGCTAAGTGAAGAAGAAAGCTTTTCAAAAGATAGTGAGCATCAGATAATGGTTCTTACTGAAAAGTTCAAGAAATTGTTAAAGAAGAAGGAACACCCAAGAAGAAGAAAGCAAAGTAAGTATGATTATAAGAGAAAGTCCACTAATTTCGTTTGTTTTGAAAGTAGGAAACCAAGTCACTTGAAGAGCGAGTACCCACTCTTCAAGGAGGACGAGAAGGATGAAAGAAGTAGTAAAAAGGAAAGAAGGGAGAAGAAGGGCAAGAAGGGAAAGAAAGCTTTGAAAGTCTTATGGGAGATTGAAAGTGCCAACTTTTGTCTTAAGGGCTTCGAAAATGAGGTATGATCTTCTTCCCACTCTAATGACGATAAGAATGAAAGTATTGTTATTGATGTTGGCTTGGGTTATACTTAATTGGTTAAAGTCTTAGAGCATGCTACTTTGAAAAGGAGGAAGTTAGCTTCAAAACATAAGGAGTGTATGAGGTTGATGGATGATTTTAGAGTAGAAAATGAGAAATTGAAAGATGGTTTTCACGACATGTTAGAATCGAAGAATGCATGTACCTTAAAAATTGATAGATTAAAGCATGAAATGAATGCCATGTTAGATTCTGAGAATGTAGACGGCACTATGCATGAAATTTTACATAAGTAAATAAAAGAAAATGAATCTTTGAATAAGGAAGTGGATAACATTAAATAATCATTGTCCAAATTCATAAAAAGCAAATAATAGTTAGATTGTATGTTAGATGGCCAAAAGATTTCCAATGACAAATTAGAGTTGAAAAATCAATCTTCCTCACATATACAAGATGTCTCTATTCTACACTATTTTCCTTTTCTCTTATCCCTGTCCATTCTAATATGTTTATTAAATTGTGAGATTGTTGTTTGATGATAGATTAAGTGTATATGAGTTAAATCAATCATAGTTTTGATTTTTAAGTTGATTATGGTGAGAAATTAAAGCTTCCTCTTTTAACTTCATTAAAACATCTTCTATTTGTTCTATTTGTATTAGTTATTCATTTTCAATACCTTAAACCATTTAAAAAATTTAGCAATTCTGTTTCTCTATTTATTTAGGATTCCTAAAGATCTTCTTTTGTTTCAATTTTTGGCAGATTATTTCTTAGGTTTGGAGTCAGTTCTTTTTAAAGATACCAAATATGTCCAGAATTTTCTATCATAAATTTCAACATGTTTTTTTTATAGTTTAATTATTTCATAAAATCTTGAAATAATTATTTTTTGATTTCTTAAGACTCATAGAGTGTGCTCAACGTTTGTTTTCCATTTTTTAGAAGGTTATTTCAGTGGATTTTAAAAAAAATTTCTAGATATATCTAAATTGTCACTAATTTTCTGTGCATGTGTTAGATTTGTGTTTTGGTTATCAAAGCCAGTTTTTGGGTGTCCAAACTTATTGTGATTAGTTTGTTAATGGTCTCAAGATTATCTAAGTACTTTTAGCTTAATGTCTGAGCAGTTATATCTTCTATTTAGGGTCCAAAATTTCAGAATGTCTTGAACTGTCCAGATTGGGTGCACTAGACTTGATTAATATATTTGAGCATCTAAATTAGTTTGTTTGTAATTCCAAATTATTGTTTTCTGTTTCCAATGAATCTTAAAAACCCAAAGAAATTTTTTTGGTTCATTATTCTTGAAAATCTAAGGAAATCTTTCCAATGATGACTTTTGATAGGTTGGGTAAGTTTTCATATGCTTATAAGTTATTTTGAGAATGATGACTAATTAATTTATGTTGAACCAAGAGAGCATCTAATCTTACCTTTGATGATAACACAACATAATTACTACTAATAATTGGAGATTGTAGGGTGAAATTAAAAGATAGATTATTTCAAGATGATTCCATGTGTAAATCTTGAAATTTAAAGGACTAAGATGAAGCTAAATGAAGAATAAGAGATATGGAAGCTACAGGACCTTAGTTAGGGTATCTTGCATACAATTGTAAGTTTCATTTATTGTCCAATAGACCTAGGGACTCAACATTGATCATGCATTTCATATAATCACTCTTGAGTTGCATAAAGTTTAATTTAATAGCAAATCCGTTTTCTAAAGTTAATTAAATCATGTTGATTTGTTTTATGGTCTCAAATTGTGTCCTAAGAATTGTTTGAAGTCCTATTTTATGTTAGGATAGTAATTGAAATTCGTTGGATTTGTTTAAAGTTGGTATAGGTTCTCATCCAATGGCTACTTGCTTCCTTATTTAGAATTACTTGTTTCCTTATTTAGAATTAATTTAAGAAAAAACTCTAAAGCAACTAAAAAAAATATAGTGCAGCCACAAAACACTTCTTGACATCTTCCTAGACCACTCAACTTTCTAAACTCTTTAAGTTGATAGGTGAATCTTCTCTAATCTCTTTAAGTTGACACCATTTACACTATTTTGTTATTTCTCATGGATATCATATTTTATCAGATTTTTTAAATTGTGAGATTGTTATTCTCTCTTAGAATAAGTGTTTGTGAGTTTTTTTAATCATAGTTTGGATTTTTAAGTTTATTATTTTGATAGGTTAGAGCCTTATCTCTCAATTTCATTGAAACATGATATGTTTGTTCTGATCTAATCTATATATTGATTCTCGATACATAAAGCTATTTCCAAAATTTTGATATTTTGATATTTGGTTTGCTTAATTTTTATAGAGATTTTCTAATTTTATTGTCAAATTTAGGAAGGTTATTTCTTAGGTTTCAAGCTTGTTCTTTTCATAAGCATCAAATCTATCCAAAATTTTCTGTCATAATCTTCATCGTATTTCAGGACATTCTAATTAGGTTGTAGAATCGTAGAAAAATTATTTTCAGATTTCCCAAGTGTATTAGAGTGTTTTAAATATATTTTTGAAATTGTTGAAGGTTATTTGAGTTACTTTAAAAATCTTTTTCCAGACGCACTTAAACTGTCACTGTTTTTCTATCCTTGAGTTAACTGTATCTTTTGATTATATAAATCAATTCTAGGTGTGCAAGAATGCTATGTTTAGTTTTTTTATGATCATAGGATTATCTAGATATTTTTATCTTGATTTTTGAGAACTTATATGTTATGTGTAAGGCCTATATTTGCAGACTGCATGAATATGTCCAGATTTCGTGCACTTGCTTTTGTTCATATATTCGAACCTTTACATTTTAATTGTTTGATTTCAAATTATCATTTTATGTTTTTATAAGTCCTCAGGAGCTTCATTGGTGATTTAACTGAATTTTTGAGGCTTATTTGACTATTTAAAGGAATTAGTTTTCTTATGTATCAAATCGATCCAGATTTCGATTAACTGAATATTTCACATTGTGTTTCACTATCATACAAATTAATATGTGCATCAAATCTTCCATATCAAGTTTGTTTAAACTTTCATTAGTTTTATTGATCATTCATTTCATTAGTGAAAGCATTGGAGCCCTTAGCTTAATTGTGCCTTAAGTGAAATACATTCATAAGTGTCTTTAGTTACTTAAAAAGGGTGATTTGCATTGTCTAGTTAGTTAAGTAAGTCAAGGCTCCTCCTTCCCATATAAAAATTAAGGTTACTCTTCACCTTTCAGAAGAAGATTAGAAAGGATCCCTTTTTCCTCAAAATAATTATGTAGGAAAGGCTCCTTTTTGCTAAAAAAAGATTGTCTTGTAAAGGCTCCTCTTTGCTTAGAAAAAAGATTATCATGTAAAGGCTCCTCTTTGCCTAGAAAAATATTAGGTTGTAAAGGCTTTTCTTTTTCTAGAAAAAGATTGGGTCGTAAAGACTTCTCTTTATGTAGAAAAATATTGGATTGTCAAGGCTTTTCATTGGCTAGAAAAAATTGGGTTGTAAAGGCTATTCTTTCCTAAGAAAAAAATTATAAATTGTTTTTTTTAAGTAGAGAAGAAGGATATCTAACAAGTAGTTGGAGAGCAGAAGTAACCTATTTTTGGGGTCGGTGAACTTTTTTAACAAACTATGAGTGTTGCCTTCTCTTCTCTTTTCTCATTACTTATTACTTATTATGTGGCTGGTTTATTAATTGGTTTGTCATCTAATTGCTATTCATTTTTCCACATTTCACTGTTTTGAATTGACTAGGGTGATAAGTTTAAATTTTGCAAGAAAGTTTTTTTACTCAATTAACCCTCTCAAGAGTTCCTTTAGGGCTTATAATTGGTATAAGAGCTTGGTCTTACATTTGCATAATTTCTATTGAAATTATGAGTAAAGATTAGTAATGGCACATTATTTTTGTTAAAAGGGTTAAATATTCATAGGGCACCAATTTTTTATGGTAATGACTTCTTAATATGGAAAATTAGAATCAAGTTTGTTATTAGTAGCTAAGATTTAAATTTATGGGAAATTATTTCAAATGGCTTTAATGCTATTTTAATTGATTAAGAAGTTGTTCTCTTAAATTTAAAAGCCATGCATACCATATATGATACAATAGATAGGAATCTCTTTGATAAAGTATCCATGTGCAAATTTTCTTTTGAGATTTGGTGTAGTTTAGAGCAAATATATGTAAGAGGCATTGAAGAAGAAGAAGTGAAGGAAGTGGAGAAAGCTAAAGATGAGGAAGAGGATTCAAACACATGCCTCGTAGTCTTTGTGGAAGAAGCTCCATCATCATCAAATGTTTAAAACAAAAGCAATGAGGTACCATTTAGCTTTAACTCTACTAATGATGAGTATAAAGCTTTAAAAGTAGGTTTGAGCTATGATGAAATTGGTTAGATATTTAGAATATGCTACTATGAGAAGGAAGAAACTCTCTTCCAAAAACAAGGATTGTATGAAGTTGATGGATGATCTTAGAGTAGAAAATGACAAATTAAAGGATGATTTGCATGCTTTAGAATATAAGAATGTAAATGTTGATTCTAATAATTATATGATTGAAAATGATATATTAGTGAATGTAAATGATAGTTTTAAGACAAGAATTGGATGATTGTTTACATGAGAATGAGAAATTGAAAGATCAACGGTATGACAGGCTAGAATCTAAAAATGCATGCATATTAGAAATTGTTAGGTTAAAGAATAAAATGAATGTCATGCTAGATTCTGACAGTTTTGATGTTGTTATTCACAATAATGATCATAAATCGATGCATGAAAATAAGTCTTTAATGAAAAAAAAGTAAGAGACCTTAAGGAGTTATTGTCATTATACATAAAGGGCAAATAAAAGCTAGATTGCATGCTAAGAGGCCAAAAGAGTTCTAATGAGAAACATGGTTTAGGTTATGTTTAAGAAAATGTTTCTAAGGTTGCCAAAATTATTTTTGCAAAGGGAAAAAGCTTAAATGAAGAAAATGTATCAGAGTCCTCATTCGATATTGGTGCATCAACTTCTAGAACTTAATCTAGGAACACTCATCATGGTTTTACATATGCTTCAAGATCTACATTGAGGAGAAATGAGTATAAGGCTAAAAAGAGATATAGCTTCTTTGCAAATGCAAGATCATCATACAATGGCCATAGGCCAGAATCTATAAACATTCGGCGTACACATTCACATGCTTATCATATATATACTCATGCATAAAAAAATGGTTTATAACATTCATTATAGGCCAATTGTGCAACAAAAAAGAAACTTTGGATATGATACAAAAAGATTTAGATATAGGAAAAATGTTAAACCAAACATGTATTTTCATAAAGTTACATATGTTTGGGATCATTATGGTAGGTTTGGTCACCTAGAAAGATTTTGTTTTGATAAGCTATTTAGGCCTTCTAATTTGCCAAAGGCTTTAAGAACTAGAAAGTTGTCTAACCCTAAGGACCCAAATTGATTTGGGTACCAAAGATATGTTTAATTTCTTTTAGGTGCTTGAATATCAAATATATTGTCAAAATAAAAAGATAGGTGGTTGAATATCAAATAAGTCTCCAAAACCAAAAAAAGAAAATCACCAAGTCATATTATTAAACCAAGGAAAGGAAAAGAAGTTGTCGTTGATTATTAGTCAATCTTGAATAAAATACTCTAGATTATTTTTCAAAATAATTTTGATGATGTGATGTATCTTTGCCTTAATTATGTCAAGTTAATTATTTTTAATATGCAATGGATAGATGATGTTGA
>JAOXYD010016501.1:0-14842 GCA_028565735.1 Pinacopodium congolense
CAACACACTAATACAACACAGAAATCGAGGACAAAATACAAAAATCAATACAAATATATCAAAACTACAACTAAAAATCACAACCCATAGCAATACCAAACGACCCCTTATTAGGTTTCCATTTGTGGATTTGGTTTTTAGTTTTTCTAAATACAAAAATTGAAAAAAATATATAATAAAAATCGAAAAACAAACAAACTAATACAGTAAAGAAATTGAGATACACAATACGAATATTTATAAAAATACACAAAATTCAATATAAAAATACAATAATCACAATAAAAAATTACAACCAAAAGCTGAATTAATCGGCCTTAGCTTTTTCCTAAGTAGATAAAGAAACCAACAACCTTAACTCCAGCCATGTTAGGCCATTTGACTTCCATAATACTATACTGTAAGGGTAAAATTGGAATTGAGGTAAGTGAGTTAAAACTATATTTGCTTTTAATAGAATATTTATAAATTATTTAAACAAATAATTAATTAAGATAAATTATTATTCTCCTTTCCATGACGAAATAATATAAAAGAAAAACGTCAACATTAAACTTTTCTTTTCTACCTAGTTTGATATCATAAATAGTTTTTATTTAAAAACACATAAATTTCTTCTCTTTTTATAATTGAAAATTTTCCTTATTATTTTTGTTAAGATATAATATAATTATTTGTATTTATAAAATATATATGATTATTTGTATTTATTATTTTTAACACTTGAATTTTTTCTAAAAAATAAATTAAGTAAAGCCAAATACAAATTAATGAATTAAAATGGATCTAAATGTAAAAAGGACTTGCATTATAATTTAAAAAAGTTTAAGTAATAAAACAATTTAATAGAAATTAATAATCATCGTATTATATATAATAAAATTAATAAAAAAATTACATTAATATAATTTGTTTAAAATAATTTTTTAAAATAATAATAGTCATATAGTAAGTCGCTCTACCAATTCTGGAAATGCAAGTGGTTCAACTTATCATCAACTTTTGATTTTGATTTATTGTATTCAATATGCTATCCAACATGATATCTTCTTTTTTTTTTTTCTCAAAAAGGAGACATGCTATTGAATTGCTTTAAATATTTGATTTACAAGTTGGGGTCTAATTCTCTCTTTTCCCCCTCCAACTTTAGAAGAAGAAATGAAATTACTCGAAACAAAAATCTTTTCACAATGGAGCTAATTAAACCTAGATAATCAAGAATATGAAGATCAACTCATAAATTATATCTTAAAATTTTTTAGGGTCCTCTTCTTTTTTTCCTTCTCCAGTTGTAGGCAACAGCAGAGGGCTACACAAGCTGTGGCAACGAGAATTCTCGCCCAACAGCCTTTCTTGCTATCCTAAGCTGATAAGGATGTGAGTAGGATTGGACTGCAGTGATACTGTGGGTTTTGGATTGATTGCACCATCTGAGCAAATGGATTTAAGCTCTGGGAGGGCTTTTTCTTGAATGGGATTGGATAATTAAGCCTGACTAAGCCTGATTATTGGCCACCGCAGCATAGGGATATGAATCAGAGGAGTCTGTCCCTTCCAGGAGCAGGTTTGCTTGCAGAATATTTGACACTGAGAAAGCTGACATGGGACGACTTACGAGCATTTCTTGAATTTCGTGCTGAGACCTCCAACTTTGAGGGATTTCTGAAGACGCACTCAACAGACGTTTTGTACTTGACTGATTAATAACACGTGTAAATGATCATAGGCCGGTTTTGTTTAACGGTAGTTTCTTGGCAGTTCACAGAAATTCTTGCAGTTGCATTTAATATGTATGTATGATGTAAAAGTTTTTGAAAAACAAGCAGTACATCCCATTTCTAATCACTCATGCAACAACAGTACTGATACTAAAGGACATCAAATCTACTCTGCAATGAATTGATTTCAGTAAGTGGAAAGAAAAGATAATAGATCTGCTGAACACTACCAAATTTTAGTGTTTAATATAAATGGTGAAAATCTTAAAATTTAAATGACGCTTTTAACCATATCTTATTTGACAAAAGCATGATAATTAGTACTTAAACTTCAGCTGAAGGAAGATATGTAAAAGGTAACTTTTGGTTTATGGTTAAAATTGACCTTTTGTTAACAGTGTGTCATGTCTATATGTATTAACTCTTGAATAGTGATTCTGTAGTGATGAATTTATGTTGTCATAAAGCTTCTTTAAATCACTTATTTTATTACAATGCAAATGTTACCCATCTAATTATCCACATCTTTAATCAAGACTAAACAGGTTGAGACTTAAATATTATCTTAAGAATAAAGGATGAAGGGTCAAATCATCCCTCAACGTTTCAACCGATATTCAAAAAAAAAGAAAGAAAGAGATTTTAACACTTCATTGTATTCAAATAAAGCCTTAATATTTGAATATTAAAAAAAACTCAAATATTGAAAAAATATTGAAAAAATACTCTTTAACTTTTTTGTTTACTCTCCGTTATGAGCCAACTGAAGTGATATTTTTTAATGTATTTTTGTCACATTAGCCAGAAGTCGATATATCAAAACGAAACATAAATATGGTGAAAGTGAAACTGCATCTCCTTGCTTTCCAAAATTTCATAGTTTAAAGAAACCTGGAAGAAGCCTATATTCTGAAAAAAATGTTATATGATTTAAACTTAAACCAAAACCAAGCGAAGTTGTATTTGTTCCAATCCTAAAAAAACCTCAATCCCTAAAAGCTTATGTAAAATAACGTAAATTAGGGCCTTATTTAGTTAAGTCTTTATTTTTATTTTATTTTCTTATTTTTTAAATACAAAAACTGATAAAATGGCATAAAATTTAAAAAATAATACATAAATACAATATAAAAACAAAAAACAGAAAAATTAATATAAATACACAAAAATTACAAAAAAAAATTACAATTAACAATCTAATTAAACATACCCTAAGTATGGTTGTTGTTGTTTTCCTTTTGCGATTGCTCGCCCTCTAGTTTCCCAGTGTTCTTACTCTCGTTGACATCCTATTTCACTCTCAAGTTTTTTGACAGCCTATCACAGCCTTGGATTTGTGCCATACTATTAAGTTGTACGAATTGATATAAAGTCGGATTAGTTTGGGTCACTGCCATCTTCTCTGATTATCTATCATCTTTGCTGTCCACCATCTTTTTCGATTCTGATAGGTGTGCATACTAATTTGTATCTATTCTTTGATCCCTAGTTATATAGGTGTGTAAGAAATTACCCTTCTCAGTGTTTATCTGTTATACTAAACCATGAAATTATGTTATTTAAAATATGTGTTGAATCACGGAATTATGTTTTTTTGGAAAATTTTGTTCCTAAAACTTTGATGTAGATGGGTTTATAAGCTTAAAAATTCAATATGATTGCATGAAGATCCAAACAAATGCTAGAGAAACCATATTTGTAGTGTTAAAAAGTAAAGAGAGTGGAGTATTAGATGTTAGGGTGTTGAAAAATGGTTGAAACTCAAAATCTACAGGTTATAGAAAACTAACTATTGGAGCAACCAGTCAACCAATTAAAGTAACCGGTTGACCAGTGACTGGTTAATTGGTTTCCTATGTTGATCGACCACTACTTTGTTTAAAAACATACTAGTGACACAGAGATAGATTTTGTCAAAACGTAAAATATGCCTAAATTTTTTTTCAAATCATTTATTTCAATTACAATTCAAATCAAATTTAGATACCCGAACATGAAAAATTGGGATTAAAAACATAAAATATCTTGGTTTATGATCAATTGAGACATTCTTAAAACTTTTGGTTTTAAACCATTTCAAAACTAATTCAAAATATTTCAAACTTGTTTCTTTTGATTTAAAACTATTGCACACAAGTTTTAGAAGTAATCAACTTGATTTAATTGCCTTAAACTTAAAAAATTGAACTCTTTAGTGAAAATTTATGCAAATTTAAACTTATAAAATGAATGAATGCAAAATTTAAGCTTTTAAAATATTTAAACTTCAAGTAAAACTTAGAATCAAGTTTAAAACACTAAATAATGGTCTTAAAGCTGCTATAATTCGTGTTCTTCCATTCTCTTCGAATATCACCTTCAAGTTCAAGCTTTTCTCTTTGAATCAATTGTAAATGCACATAACTTTTAAACTTTACACAAACTTAAATCATTAGTAAAGAATTATGATTTGTTATCATTAAAACTAAATTAGAACCTCTCTTGATTCAACAATTTCCTTCTTTTTTAGGATGATAAAAAATGTGATATCAGGAAATAAAAACACATTTAAAATTAACTATTTCATATTGATTCATAACATACATCACATGTTATCAAATATACTAATTGTAAATTATAATCCTCCATAATTCATACATTAAAGCAAGTTATGCTCCCTTAAATATATAGATTAACACATTTGGGAACAATAATACATAACAGGGTTATAAAAACACATATTATATCAAATGCTCACATTTTGCATATTTAAACTCCAAAATCACATATTATGCACATTTTGCATTTAAGCCACATACTATGCATATTTATCATAAAAATTACACATTAATCCATATTATACATTAAAATCACAAAATTCACATATTATGCTTAAAAAACATATTATAAAAATAACCTGAGACAGAACCTGCTATATGAAATACTAATATCACATAAATTTCTCTCCCTTTTTGACATTATTAAAAAGTTATAAAATAATTGAAAAAGATGTCAATTATTATAAGAATCAATTTTATGGATTAGATTAAAAATAATACATAAATATAAATCAAAATTAAAATCATAAATAAACATATAAATTTCATATAGACCTACCATCAGTCATGCCTAGCTAAGTCTCTCCTAATTATACAAAACATATCCTCATTCATTATTTTAGTGAAAATATCGACTAATTGGTATTGTGTATAAATAAAATACAATTCTATATCACCATTTTACACACGAGCTCTTATGAAATAATATCTTAGCTTAATGTGCTTAGTCATTGAATGATTAATTGAATTCTTGGTGAGGCATATAGCACTAATGCTATCACGCCTAATAGGGATCCTAGTAACCTCTATATTTTTATTTCTAAGTTGTTATCTAAGTTAAAGGACTTTTGCATAACAACTATCAGTTGTTATATACTCCATTTAGATGATTGATAAATCTATTGAATTTTAGTTCTTACTAAACCATGGCACTAATGCATTCCTAAAAATTGGTAAGTGAGAATGTACTCTTTTGATCTAAAGACTACCAACAAAATCTATATCATAATAGCCAATTAAATTTATACATATATTTCTAAGGTTACCATAATTTTCAAGATAATATATCATACAAATACCTTAAAACTCTTTTAGCGGGTAAAAGATGAGACTCTTTAGGACTTAATTGGAACATAATATATAAACAATACTAAACATGATATTGAGTCTACTAGCAATGAGATATAGCAAACTACTTATCATGCCTATATATAACTTAGAGTTTATAGGATTTCCTCCCTTATCTTTATTTAACTTTAACTCATAGGGGTTCTTGAAGGTTTTGTTTGATCCATTCCAAACTTCTTTAGCAACTCCTTAATATATTTAGCTTCATGAATGAAAATTCTATCTTTCATTTACTTAATTTATAAGCTAAGAAAAAAAAATTAAACTCTTCTATCATACTCATTTCAAACTCTTTAGTCATACATTTTGAAAATTTCTTACATAACCTCTCATTGATGACTCCAGAAATGATGTCATCAATATAAATTTGAACAATCAATATTTCATTATTTTTTAATAAAAAGGGTGGTATTTACCTTATCATTTGAAAAATCATTCTGAATTAAGGATCCACTCAACCTTTCACACCAAGCTCTAAAAGTTTGTTTAAAACCATATAAGGCTTTTGAAAGCTTATAAATAAGTTTAGGTGCAACATGGTTTTCAAAACTAGGTGGTTACTTTATATAAATTTCCTTTTGGATAAAACCATTAAGAAAAGCACTCTCAACATCTATTTGATGTAGCTTAAAGCTTATATAAGATTCACATATCAAAAGCAACTTAATAGCCTTTAACTTATCTACGAGGGTAAAAGTCTCCTCATAATCAATTCTTTCTTCTTGATTATAACCCTTAACGACTAATCTAACCTTTTTTTTTCTTACAGTGTTACATAATTCATCAAGTTTGTTTCTAAAAACCTATTTAGTACCAATAATTTGATGATCATTAGGCCTAGATATTAATGTCCAAACTTTATTCCTTTCAAATTGATTAAACTCTTTTAAAATCCAAATTTCATCACTAAGAGCTTCATCTATGTTTTTAAGCTCTATAGAGGAGGTAAAAGCTAAATGGGACAAGTCTCTAAAAGATGATATAGTTATTACACCGCTTTGAACTTTAACTAAGATTTATTTTGAAGGGTGATTTTTCTTAAACCTCCACTCTCTAGATAAACTCTCATCTCTTTTATCACAGTCACTTGATTTAACAATTTGTTCACTATGTGAAAGGAGATTTTATAAGTTATCCTCTTTTTGCTTTTCTAATTCTAATTTCTTTATATCCTTGAATAAACTTATATCAATATCATCAACACTCTTTTTCATATCAAAAGAGTATAATTCATCAAAAACCAAATGAATAATCTCTTCAATCATCATTGCTCTTTTGTTAAATATCTTATAGGTTCTACTAGTAAAGGAATAACATATAAATATGCCCTCTTTGGATTTTGCATCAAACTTACCTTTCATGTACATGTTACGACTTTTTCCCAATAATACTTAGGAAGGCTATATTCATTCAACGTAGTCCTAATAATCTCTTATAAAGTTCTATTATTTCTCTTAAAAACTCCATTTTGTTGAATGAATATAGCCTTACAATTTATTGAGAGGTCTTAAAAGTTGAAAAATTATGGAAAATCCCGTTTTTCTCACAATATATATCAAAAATCTCATTTTTTAATTTTATACCATGATCACTCCTAATGGGTGAAATAATATAACATTTTTTCTATTTAAAATCTATTATAAAATTTAACAGAAGACCCAAAGCATTTACCTTTACTAGCTAGAAACATAACCCAAATAAATCTACTAAAATAATCAACTATCACATATACATATAATTTTTCTCCTAACCTAGTAACTCTAAATGGACTAAATAAATCCATATGTAAAAGTTATAAATGTCTAGATGTAGCTACCACATTTTCTTCTTAAAATAACTCTTAGTTTGCTTATCCATTTAACATGCATTGTAGGCTTTATCTTTTTTGAACTTCACCTTTGGTAGCCTATTCACAAGCTCCTTATTGCTTAGGTCAGAAATATACTTCACGCTTGCATGATCCAGTCTTTTATACCACATACAAGCATCTTTATTCATAGAAACAGAAAACTTGACATTATTATTAGAGATCATTCAAATCAATGACATAAATATTGCTTTCTCTCTTTCTAATGAAAACCATAATATTATTTACAACTTTAAAAACTATGTAATATTTTTTTTTTCTCAAAACTCACTTTGAAATCTTTATCATAAAGTTGACTAACACTTAAATTAATTATATTTTAAACCATATACTAAAAGTACATACCTTGAATGAGAGAAGAAGGAAACAAAAACTAAATAAGATAGTTGCATTTTTCTTACTAATTTTGCCAATGATAATTACCTTACCCTTGGCATTACCTCAAAAAATAACATATCTTCCATATTTAAAAGTAATATATCTTCCATTTTTACTCTTTAATGAAATGAATTCAATAGGATCTCCTGTCATGTGACTAGAACACTGACTATCAATATACCATTTGCTGCTTTTGAATTCCTATAAAAACAAAAAAAATATTTCACTTTAGATACTCGTATTAATTTAAGCCTTTAAAGGTTAAGTACCTTTTTACTTTCTATGTCCTTTAGTGTACTATCAAACCTTATTTGTTTATTAAAGCAAAAATTTCAACATGATCAAATAGTCCATAACAATTACAAATTATAGATGTCACCTAAAGTTATTTCTATATGTATTTCTAGATACATCATTCATAAATATCCTTCTTTTGTAAAGTTTTAACCTAGAATATAAATAAAACATGTTCCATGACTTAGAATAAGCATAGGGGATGTTTCTAGATGATAAAAAATGCATTTAAAATGCATGAACATAAGCTAGCGAATTTGCCTTATTAATGGCTTATGTGCATTTTAAAAAAAATTTTCATTTAAGAAGAGGAACTTATGCCTATTTTTGGTAGCATGCATATTCTTCTTAGAATTAGAGCTATATAAATACATAAATACATGATTGTTTATACTAGGTTATGAACTAGATGTTGGTGCACTATTATCAAATGACTTCTTAGGGACATGTTCATCATCTAAGTTATTTCCCTTCATAAACGTTGTCTTAGCATTAAAAGTTTCACTCCCTTGAGTGAAACTTAAGCCATGCATATCATTTGAAGCTTTTTTAGCTTCAAGTATGCTATCTAAAGCATTTTGAGCTCCAAACATGTTATCTAACTTCTCTTTTTCCTTAGTGAATTTTTCTAATAATTCCTTCAAAAATTTACCTTAGTTTTAATGATTCATTTTCATACATAAACTTCTTCCTATCATCATGAAAAACCATACCCTTAGCTTTTAAATCATGTTAATCATTGTTTAATCTATCATTTTCTATTCTAAGTTCATCTACCAACTTTATGCATTCCTTGTATTTGGAAGATAATTTCTTCTTTTTCAAAGTTACATATTTTAAACATTTAACCAAGTCATCACAATTTAATTCATTTTCAGCATTGTCATTTTTATCATCATGAGAATGTTTAAATAGAAGGTACTTTATCATCTAATTCCATGAGACAAAAGTTGCCAACTTTCCTCTAAGATTTCTCACTCTTAGATTCTCTTGAATTTTCGCATAACATGGCCTTCAGAGCTTTCCTTATCTTATTCTCCTTCTCAAATTTCTTGCTATTTTTTTCTTCCTTCCCGCTTTCCTTGAAAAGTGGGCATTAGGTCCAAAATGGTTGGGTTTCTTACATTAAAAAAAAAAGTTACTAGATGAATTTCTTTTAAAATCATCCTTACCTTGGTCTTTAGTCTTGGAGTAGCCCTTTTTCTTTAAGAGTTTCTTGAATTTCCTTGTGAGGAGAACTATTTCATCTTCACTATCATCTAAAGTTGTCTCCTCATCACTTTGCTCCTCTTCCATGGCTTTAAATGCTAAGTTCCTTCTCCTTGAAGCCACTTCCTCCTTCTTAGTCTCCTTAAACCTCATCTCATATATGAGAAGTGACCCTATCAACCCTTCTAATGAGAGCATATTTAGATCTTTTACCTCTTGAATAGTTGTAACTTTTGCTCCTCGTTCCTTAGGTAAGGATTTAAGAAATTTTATAGTAAGTTCAACATTAGAATAAGATTTTCCTAGACTCTTTAATGAATTTATGATATCAATGAATCTAGTATACATGCTATAAATGCTTTCATCATGATGCATTGAAAATAACTTATATTGATGAGTAAGCATGGAAACCTTACTCCATTTCACTTAGTTTGTTCCCTTATGGATGACCTCAAGTGTATGCCAAATCTTATGAACCGTCTCATTAAACTTATTTATATTAAGTAATCAAAATAAAATATGAATATCTCTATTGTTTAGTGAAATCAATCTTTTATCTTCTATTGTCTACTCTTCTTTCACGTTAGGCATTCTTTGTTCATTTTCAAGCTTAGTAGGAATATATGGCCTTACATTAACAATATCCCATAATCAATATTTTTTTTATCATAAGGAAGAGTTTCATCCTAATTTTCCAGTATAGTTAATTATTTCTATCAAACAATAGTGCTCTATTAATGTTTCGCCTCTTATTGCTAGATATGAGTATCAAATATGCCATAATTAAATCTTAACTCACTATTTTCACTAGAAAATCTATATGAACAAGTGAGCCTAACTCTGATACCAGTTGTAAAAGTTTCTAATCTATTCAAACTAGGCCATCTAAACCAAATCCAAATGAATGCAATCCTTATACCAAATTTTACCATATAATGATATGGCAATGTATATACTGATTTGATAATAATATAAATTCCAATGTTTAAGAAAAATAGGATACACTTGGATTTTTGGTGGTTTGATAATGAAAACAATTGCTTACTCCACTCTTCAACTGTTGATGTTGGAAGTTTAACTAACTCACAAAAACTAATACAATATTCTTCTTTGGGTGAAGAGTAACCCTTATATTCTGAACTCTTCTTTTTAGAAGGCGAAGAGTAACCTTATCAAATCAAGGCTTTTGTGATTTCAAAATTGAAATATATGATCAATGAATCCCTTGAAAGCTTAAACAAACAGAATATGATAAACTAGAAACACAAAAATTGGATCTAAGGCTTAAAGAATGAAGAGTGAAGATGAAGAACTAAGTAAACTTCAAAACTTTGATGTAGATGACTTTGTAAGCTCAAAAGTTCAATAAGATTGCATAAAGATCCCCAAAAATAAAAATAAAAAAACTAGGGAAGCCTTATTTATAGTGTTAATAAGCTAACGGGTCATTAGAAGGGTTTATTAGCTCTTAGGGTGTTAAAAAACAATTGAAAACCAAAAGCTACAATTTGCAAAAAAACTAGTCATTGGAGTAACCAAACAACCAATTAAAGGAATCGTTCCATCAGTGACTTGTCTTTTATATTGGTCAACCATTTCTTTGTTTAAGAACATACTAGCCAACCTATAGATAGTACTAATTGATCAGTTTACTGCAGAACAAAATTCCAAGTTTTGTTAAAACACAAAGTATGTCTAAAAATATTTTTAACTCATTTCTTTCAATTCTATTTGAAATCAAACAAGTTGTAAATCATTTGTTAATACATGAAAATTAAGGTGAAAAACATAAAATGTGTAGGTTTATGACCAATTTAGCACATTCTTGAAACTTTTAGTTTTAAATCATTTCAAAACCAACCTAAAACATTCCAAACTTATTTCTTTTGCTTCAAATCAATTGCACACAAGTTTTAAAAATAGAAAAATTGATTTAATTGCCTTAAACTTAAAAAATTGACCTTTTTAGTGAAAATTTTTACAAGGTTAAACTTATAAATACATGATGAAAATTTTGAGTTGAGTCCTTAGGATATTTAAACATCAAGAAAAACTTTCAATGAAGTTTAAAACATCTAACTAATGGTCTTGGAGCTTCCATAATTCTTTTTCTTCTATTCTCTTGAAATACGACCTCTAAATCTAAGATTTTCTCTTTGAATTAATTCTAAATGCATCTATCTTTTAAACCTTACACCATAAATTGAAATTATTATTAAAGAATCATGTTTTGTTATTATCAAAACCAAGATTGGAATATCCATTAGTTCAACAATTAACAATTATGGGATTGAAAGATATCCTTCTACATTGTTTTATTTATAACTTACATCACATTTAAATTATTCATCAATTCTACATTGTACAAACAATATTACTTTACACATTTTTACGACTGACTGTACATATAGTATTATTGCACCTACGTAGTGAAAAAAACATAATCATGTTAAAATTAAACTTCTAATCTAGAAATTGTAAGCATTTGTTTTAAATAAGTTGCTTATATATTTGATAAGAATCCTATATATTATGCCCATTTCCATATACCATAGATGTGTATTATGCTCATTTCTATATATTGTTGCAAGGAAACAATATTTGTTTTACTAAATTACAACTCCATTTGTTTTATTTTTTGTAGCTTTAATTATGAAATTAGAACATATTGTATTATAATTTCATGCACCAAAATAGAAAATAACGTCATAGGTCATTATGATCTAAAAACTCAACTAAAGACTTAATAAAGTGAAAATATCCATGGTAGATAGTTTTTAGATGCCCTAATTACCAGTTAAGAGTTTCTTTGATACTTGACTATTATTAATGATGCATATGTTCACTAATAAACTAATTGGCATGTTTTGCGATCATTGTAGGTTAGTAAATATGACTTCTTCAGATGGTATGATAAGAAATTTTCTAAAAGGACTCTTGACATGATTCTTTGATTAAGGAAAGAGATAGAAGTTCTAAAAAGGGATAAAGAAATCATGATAATTAAGTTATCATTGCAAGATGTCATTTTAAAGAAATAAAAGGATAATGAAGAAGAAGTCAGAAATATGAAGATGGACATTGCTATATTATTGAAAGAAAACAAAGAACTTAAAGTTAGACAAACAAATGTTAGTTAATGTTATTATAGGAGTTGCCATCATTGTTACGGGAGTGTTTATGAATTATCTTGTAACAAGATGGATCTAAACATGCATTGTATTAGAAATGTAATGAATCTATAATCAATATCTTATAGATATTATTTCAATGATCTTTTTAAACTGTACTGCATTCATTCATTTATTCACATGTGACAGATGATATGTGAGTTTAATTTATTTGAACTAACTTCTATACCTGACAACTCTCTAGAAAAGTGCACCTGTCATTTTATGTGGTAAAATAGTGAGTAGAATATCGTTCCCATGAGGATATGGTGAATACTAGTCTAAAATCTTGAATTATTATTTAACCTAATCAAATTAAGATCTAAATATATCAGCTAACTTGTAGCTGCAAAGAAAAAAACAATTAAAGAAAACTTAATTAAAGACTCAAGTAAATCACAGTAACAATCAATTAAAAATAAAAAGTAAAGGCTCCTAAATAGAGATTGTCTCCTTTCTCTCCTCTAACCTAACCTTATTCTCGCCTCTCCTCTTTTTAGCCTTTGTTGCTTTGCCTCCTCCTTTCCTTCGACTCCCTTTTATTTCACCATCCTTGTTGTCTCCCATTTCCTTTCCTCCTTTGGCTTCCCTAAAAGGCCTTCTTTGCTCTCTCATCTTCCTTCCTCCATGACCACCTCCTCCGCTCCTTTCCCATATCAGTTGATGCCTTTCCTCCATTGCTTAGTGACCCTTCTACAACTTAGACTCCCCTCTATTAATGCCTATAAGACCAATTAGGTTTAGCTTTTACGAAACTTAACATGGCTTAGATGAAAGTTTTAGGGGATAATTTGGATACCATCTCCACTTATACCCTTTGTGAGAGTTGGATAGATTGGCCATTGTTGCCCCTCCTATAAAAGTCCTAAAGGAAGGGTCAAAGAGTGAAGTACCACTTTGATGAGGTTTTCTCTTAAAAAGAGGTGGCGTTCCCTTCTCTAAATTTTTTAGCACTGAAAAATTGGTGAGGAAAAGACTGAGTGGAAACCTTGTTGTCTGAGTATAACCTTGTATTGTTTAGATTTAATTTGGAGATAGTGCTTAAGACATCCTAACAATAGGGCCTTGGAACATAAGGATCATTCTAATCTTCCTCTAGCAATGGGCCCTTGGCATCTTACTCTATTGAGTGTAGTAAGATAGTGTCCCTTTCTGTGTTCATATACACAATATTCCATTCGAATATTGGTCCATAAAGGAGATGAGTTCCCTAACTAGATACATTGGCAAAACACTATGTATAGACAAGAACATAGTTCTTAAGTGACGGATTAGGGATGCCTAAATATGTATTAGTGTGGCATTGTTTAAAGATTTGCTAAATGCCATTTCTTTATTGCATTAAGCTAATGACGATGCTCTCTATACTGGCTCTATTTACGTGTCTTATCAGTGGCACCCCTTGCTCAAACAATAGGGTAAGCAGTGGAGACCAACTAGTTGACAATTCATCCAAGGATACTATATGAAACTAATGGGCTCCCTAACCATGGCTGTGGCCTTACTGGAGGGAGACTACCATCTTGGCTCCTGACCTGGAGTAGGTGGATCGTCTGCCTAATAATGAGATTCCTATCTATTCTGACTTTGTGAGGATGAGGGTTGTTCTTTAATAGGTGAAGGGAGCTCCTTAAGATAGGGCATAGTGGAAAATGGTGATAGTCAATCCCTAGTCTATGATGGGCCTTTCGTTGGGATTAATGAGTAGGACAGGGTAGGGAGTGGTTCTTGGTCTAATTTGTTTAGTTTAGCTTTGGAGCCAATCCTAAATACCAGTTCAGTCCAAATAGAGGTTAGCTAAAGTAGTCTCCAGGTTAAGGTCTTAAAGTCTATTTCATTTCATGTTATTGGTCAGGATGATCAATGATAGGCTACTCTGAGTCTTGACCAAGCAAATTGAGTTGAGCTACTCCCTTCTCTAGTTTTAGTGGAAATAATAGAGGTAGTATTAATGAACGTTCCTCATAAAAAGGAAAGAAGGAAAGGGAAGGGTAAGGGCTACAAAAACTACTCCCCTTCTAATTTCAATAACTGCTTGGAATGTTAGGGGTATCAATTCCCTTAAAAAATTACAAGTTATTTTAGATTTTTTTTGGTCTCATCATCCTATCCTCATTGAGTTACTTGAAACTAAGTTGATTCAAGCACATGTGAATTATTTATAAAATTTGGGTGCTCACTAGTGGACCTTAACAAATCATTAGTATCAGCATTTTGGCTATATTATGACTCGCGGGAGGTGGAGGTGATGGTTTTGTAGGATAGTGCTCAATTAATCCATCTAATGGTTAAGTTACTATATGCCAACGTATGCTTTCAAGTCACATTTTCCTAAATTTGGCTTGTTTTAGGAGATACCTATGGCACTTCCTTGTCTCTCTCAATGTTTCAAATACATAACCATGGATATTGCTACAATAACAATTATCAAGCCAGTATTGGTATGGCTTATTATGAGGCATTGTATGGAAGAAAGTGTAGAACTTTGGTATGTTGGGATGAGGTAGGTGAAAAGAGATTGATAGGTCCCGAACTGGTGCA
>JAOXYD010016540.1:0-14840 GCA_028565735.1 Pinacopodium congolense
AGTGAGATAAACAAGACTTCCAACAAGCTGTTGATATAAAGTTGGATCTTGAAGAGGAGTGCCATCCAGAGGAGTAAGTTTGCAATTGAGCTCCAAAGGTATGGATACTGTTTTGTTATCAGTGATACCAGCTCGAGAAAGAAGATCAAATGCATACTTGGCTTGAGAAAGATAATAGCCTTCAAAATTGTGAAAGACCTCAAGGCCCAAAAAATAAGTAAGTAAACTAAGATCTTTCATTTCAAAATGTTGATGAAGATATTGTTGTAAAGCAGAAATACCAGAAACATCATTGCCTATGATGATCATATCATCGACATAAAGTAACAGGAGAATAATACCACTGTCAGTCGTGCGAGTGAATAAAGTAGAATCATGGGGACTAGAAGCAAACTCGAACTTAGTAAGAGTAGAACTAAATTTGGCAAATTAGGCCCTTGGTGCTTGTTTTAAACCATATAAGGCTCGTTAAAGCTTACAAACCTTATAAGGGGAATGATAACCTGGCAGAGGATGCATAAAAGCTTCCTCTGTTAAATCACCATGGAGAAAATCATTTTTGACATCCATCTGGTAAAGTTTCCATAGACTACAGACAGATGTTAAACGAGCTACTAGAGCAAAGGTTTCTTTATAATCGATGCCATATTCTTGAGTGTACCCTTTGGCTACTAAACGAGCTTTGTAACGATCAACAGTTTCATCAGAACGGGTCTTGATTTTATAAATCCATTTGCAACCAATATGAGTCTTATCTGGAGGAAGATCTACAACATCCCAAGTATGAGTTTTCACCAAAGCTTGGATTTCTTCTATCATAGCTTGCTGTCAAAGAGGGTCAGTACTTGCTTCACGATAAGAGCGAGGCTCATGAAGGGTGGCAATAGCAGAGTAACAATGAAAATCGGTAAGATAATGAGGGAGTTCTCTTACTCGACTAGAACAACGCAAAGTAATGTCTAAGGTAGATGTAGGTGCAAGTATAGGATCAATAATTGGAATAGATTCAGGCGGAGTAGGCGCGGAAGTTCGTTGAATCACATTAGAAGTACTTGTGGCAATAGTGGGAAACAAGTCTATGGAGGAATTAGTGAAAAATCAAGAGTTAGGTTTGTCTAAATGATGAAGTTTGGAAATAGAGGAAAACATGATATTGTCCCAAAAGGTAACATCACGTGAAATACGTAATCTATTGGAAATAGGATCCCAACAATGATAACCTTTATGTTCAAAGCCATATCTAAGGAAAAAAAAAAGACGAGTACAAGGTTCTAATTTTGTATGTTCATGAGGATGTAAAGGAATAAAACAGGCACAACCAATAGGTTTAAGAGTGGAGTAACCGGGAGGTTTATCAAATAATCTTTCAAACGGAGATAAATTTTAAAGAACTAAGGTAGGAAGGCGGTTGATAATGTGGACTGCAGTAAGTGCGTCTCACGCCAAAATTTTTCTAGACATGACACAAATAGAAGAAGGGCACGCATAGAATCAAGAATATGACGATGTTTTCTTTTGGCACGTCCATTTTGTTGAGAGGTATAAGGACAAGTCCGTTAAATAACAATCCCTTGTTGATGAAGAAAGTGTAGGAAAAAGTGGTCTCAATATTCCATTGCATTATCTGTTCTTAGGATTTGAATAGTATAGGAGAACTGAGTTTTAATCATATTGGCAAATGTGATGTAAACTTGGGATAATTCAGATTGATGTTTTAGAAAATATATCTAAGTAAAACGAAAGTAATCATCAATAAATAAAACAAAATAATGAAAACCATTTACGGAGGAGACAGGAGAAGGACCCCAAATATCATAATGTATTAAAGCAAATGGTTTGTCTGAAATAGAATCACTAGTAATAAAAAATAAAGCTGGTTGTTTAGCAAGCTGACAATATAAACAAGTAAATTGTGTAAACTTCGTAGATCCTAATCGGGCTCGAGAAATTAAGGATTGAATTTTACTAGCAAAAGCATGACCAAGACGAAGATGCCATTGTGTAATAAAGGAGGTGGTGGTTACAATAGACATAAGTATCTGAGGAAGATGAAGTGATTCAAGTTCAAATAATCGACCCACTTAATGACTTATCCCAAGAATCTGGCTCGTTTGCGGATCCTGTACCTGAACACTAGAGGAAGAAAAGATAACATCTAGTCCTTTTTCACATGATTGACCGATAGAAATGAGATTGAGAGTCAAGTTGGGAAATAGTAAGTGTCAAGAAGACTAAGGTTTAAAGTGGATATAGGACCAACATGAGATATTTTCATTTGAGTACCATTAGCAGTATGGAGATGTGTTAAGGAATAAGTAGTTCTTGGTGAAGACAATAATTAAATATCGGAGGTCACATGGTTGCAACATGCAAAGTCGAAATACCATTGAGAATTACCTAAAGTGACGGACATGACAGTAATAGAATTGGAAGAGAGAACCTGTTTGAGTAGTGCCTCAAAATCACTGATAATGATAGCAGTAGAACCCTTGGTAATAGTAGTAGTGACAGAAGACTTAGGTTTAGAGGTGAACGTGGATAGGGAAAACCCGTCTTTTGGTCTTAGAGGTCGTGTGGGGAAATTATCAATAATGTGATCAGATTTATGAAAATATCTGCACTCTATATCGTCTTTGGGTTGTGGAGGATGTGTGGGACAATTTGGACGAATATAACCAAAATGATGAAGAAAATTGCACTTTATAATAGGATAGTTAGCAAAAGTATGACCAAATTGACAGCAATTCTTACAGACTTTATCACCAGATTTCGGACACGAAGAATGCGTAGTAGCAAGAGCTATATCAGATTGAGGCGTTCTATCTAGAGTGAGGCGAGTTTCTTAAAAAATAATCTCCTGAATAGCAGTATCTAAAGACAGAAGTGGATGTCGATATAGTAGGGAGGTTCAAACAGCTCCATATTCTGGTTGTAATGCCATAAGTACTTGAATGAGCCGAAGATGATCTTCACTGACTTGAGTCTGAGAGAGTTGATTCCAAATTGGCTGGACTTGAGCAAGAAAATCATTGACAAATTGACCAGATTCTTGTTTAAGATTTTGAAGAGTTGTCCATAACTGATAATAATGAGCAAGTCTCGTAGTCTGATATCGATTAGCTAAAAAAAATACCATATAGCTTTTATAGAGTTGTAATCAGCAAATTGAATATGAATGGATGGCACAGAAGTATTACGAAACCATGTAATAATCTGATGATTTTTATTATCCCAGTCTTCGAGACAGTCTGCAAATTGAGTGTCAGTTTCATGTATTTCGTTAAGTGGTTGAGTAATATCCCCGGTGACAATACGCCAAAGTTTGCGACCTATCGAAAAACTCTTCATACTCTGAACCCAAAGATTATAATTTGAGCCAGATAAAATAGTGGTAATCGGGGCTGAAATATCATACTTCTCCATATCTATTGGAAAAGAACCAAAAGAATTACAAAAGCTTACCTGTGGCGGAAAACAAAGATATGAGATCTGGAACGTTTGGATAGAGCAAACTCTAGTGGAGAATATGCAACAACTAGTCGTCTGGTCCGAGCTGGATTGGACCACGCAGCAAGTGGTCTTAGCGAGAAGACAACACACAACAACTGGTTAATTGTCCTTGGCTAGAGGAAAACATGAAGCTGGAGATCGGCAGAGAGAGGAGCACTACCGTATGGGTTGGAAAATTGAGGAGGGGGAGGCGACCTCGACTTTAGAGGAGAACACGATGGATGGAGGTCGGTAGAGAGAGGAGCACTAGCGTCTGGGTGGCGAACGAAAGAGAAGGATCTGACCTCGACACAGTGGCTGGAGATCGGCAAAGAGGCGGCAAACTAAGTAGAGGGATCCGACCTCATCTCTGGAGGAGAGCATGGTGGTTGGAGATTGGCAAAAAGAGGAGCACAAGACAGAGCTCCAAGAGATGGGACTGACGACGAAGGACATGGTTGATGTAGCGGCAGCTAGGTTGAGCAGCGGGTGAGGAAGACATGTGTCGAGTTGCGAAGATGGGCTCAGATTGAGTGATGGGTCAGGTCCAAAACTAATGGACCTTGTGGCTGTGAGTGGTGAGTTGTGGGATGTGGGATATGGATCAAGAGGCGCGGGTCTGAGTTTTGGATCTGGCTAAGAGGAAAAATAGTGCATCAGAGAAAAAAAAAACAAGGATCAAACCAAGAAAAATTAAGGCAAGTGGCTCTGATACCATATAAGTAAAAGAGACTAAAGAGAATAATGAATAACGAAGAGAATAATGAAGTTTTTATTGTGTATTTCTATACAAGGTACATCATCTATTTATAGTAAACTAATTATACAATCAAAAGGACTATAACTCTTATAATCATAATCCTAATCAATGGCAATCTCTTTAAAATCTCATGATCATTATAATCATAATCCTAATAAATGACAATCTCTTTAAAATCCCATGATCATAAGAAGTCTAATATAATATAATCATGCTAACACTTACATTTCGAAGAGGATAACATGAACAAATAATAATAAAGAAAACAAGTATTTTACATGCAAACATGAATACTTCGAAGTTAGAACATGAGTAGCAGAAAATAAATTAAGATATAATATCAAGAATATTATTGCTTGAGGTCATCATCGTAAATGGAGTCAAGAAATTTCTTCAGGTGACTAGTGTAGATAAAGGGTCACTCTAATGGAACCAAATGTCCTGCTTTCTTTATGGCATTCAATGTTGCTTTTCCTTCTAGTTGCCTACAACCACAGTTCCATTTTTTCACTTTAATATAATTTCTAATACTCTTATGTACTTGTTTACAATATGTTTGAAAGACTTCTAAAAAGATAATACTTCAGTTGTTAATTAGAGAAAATTAAGGCTAAACAATAAGGATGTAAAGAACTTTAGAACTTAATACTATAGTTATACTAACAAAGAATGATATAAATGAGTTGATGATGGAGTAGTAGAGGGTATACTCTTTCAAGTTGAAGGCTACTTCCATATTGAAATTTTTTTCCTCTTCTCCCTGTAAGAGATGTATTTTCTGCCATAATAGTATATTTCAAACTCACTAACTTTCAATTCCACAATCACAATTACGAATATTATCTACAATTTAAAATTTTGGCAACAAATGAATACATGTAATAGATTGACTTTTATTTTAAAAGATGATTTTTTTGGTGACTATAGCCTATAAATTGTGATATGTGGAATTTTGATGCTTATGATTGCTTTTTCCTTTGTAGAAAAATAAGGTATGATTAATCACTCGTTAATTTCTCTTGAAAAAACCACTGTTAACCCTCTTTAAGAAAAATGATATGGTCTATTCCCCGTAAAACTTCCCATTTTTTCATGATAAATTAATAGATAATGTTTCCTCAAGTCTTGATTTCTACACTTAAAATAAAAATTAGTTCATAAAAGAATTTAAATGCTAATCGTATTATGAATCTTAGGACTCAATTTTGATAACCTATTTAAAAAGGTCAATACATTTTTTGTTAAATGTAGAAAAATGTTTCAAAACCTATAAAATAAAGAAATTAGAAGATTCTTGATGATCCTATAACATTTTTTAAAATGAAAAAAAGTCAATTTCAGCAAATTGGCATATTTTTGCTCATTTTCATTTGATTTAACATAAAAAAACTGCCAAAAAATGTATGAATAATAAGAAATATGTTAACTACAAACGTAAGGGATCCTAAGAAATACCATGAAATTTTATTGATTTTTCAATAATTTTTTATAAACTCATAATTTCTATCATTTTTCATTGTTAATTTAAAATATTATTGTAATATTACATTGAAGAGTTAATTATATTGAACTTTACAATTTGAATTTTTATTTGAATTATTGTATTTTAAAAACTACCTTTAACCTTTTTATAATATTATTTAATTATTATACAACTCCTTATATCATATTCGTAATTTTCCATTCATCTATAGGTTTAAAATGACGTTGTATTAAAATTTTTGTTTTGAATATAAAAAAAGGTGGAAAACTGATAAAATATGATGAAAAGGTTGTGAGATAGTTAAGTAATACTATAAAAAGATAAAATGATAATTTTCAATAAATAGGATTCAAATAAAAAAATAGATAATGTGAATCTCACTATATTTAACCCTATATTAAACCTAAAATTGCTCTTGCATATGCAAACTTATGATGTTTAAACAATTCGTAAAACCTAACAAAAACAAAGGAAGGGGTAGTGAAAAAAAATTTTCAATTAAACAAGAGATATTGAATGCTAAAGGCCTGTTTGTTGTCATTTATTTTTTCTGTTTTTCTATTTTTATTTTAAAAATAGAGAAATAAAGGAAAAACATGTTTGGTTGCATTCTGTTTTATTTTTTTATTTTCAAAATCAGAAAAACAAAAATAGAAATAGAGAAATAAGAAAATGATGTTTTTCTATGTTTTGAAAATAGATTTTATTAACAAAATTTTTTACATTGAATAATTAATACAATCTATTGACTAATGATGTATTTTTAAGGTATATAAGAGTATTTTGGTCCAATATCTTAAATTTATTTCATATTTAGTTATTATTATTAAATTATTTTTTATTATAAATTTCAACTAAACATGTTTTTATTTTTTATTTTTATTTCTTTATTACAAATTTCAACCAAGTAGTTTTCATTTTTCTTTATAAGAAAAAAAAATACAAAAACAAAAAACAGAAATACAAAATATAAAAAAAAAATAGAAGTAATACCAAACAACCCTTAAACTGTCCCTAGGCTGCATTGACTCAAACTCAAACTCGTTACTAAGAGTCTGTTTGGTTGGATTTCTTTTTTTTTATTTTCAAAAAATAAGAAATAGGGAAAGAAAATGTATTTATTCGTATTTATTTGTTATTCTATTTAAAAAATCAGAAAAAAAAAGAAATAGAAATATGAAACTTATATTTTCCATCGTTTTGAAAACATATTTTATAAACAATTTTTTATATTAAATAATTAATGTAATCTATTGATTAATAATATAATTTTTAAGATGTATAACAATATTTTGATATAACAATTTAAATTTATTTTATATTTTATTATTAGTACTAAATTAATTTTTATCACAAATTTCAACTAAATATTTTTTACTTTTATTATAAATGTCAATCAGATAGTTTTTTTAATAAAAATAAAAATATAAAAGCAAAAATAAAAAACAGAAGTAATTCCAAATGACATCTAAGATATATGGCTTGCAAGAATTTATTGATGTTGAAGTCCTTATCTCTTACAACAAGGGCTTTCAGAAGTTGTGTTCTTTCCTCTTTATTCTCAAACATCGTCTATCAATGCAAAATTAAGAATATTCAAACCTGATTAGGCTATGATTAAAAAAATTCATTATCATTGAATCTATGATACTTTGTAAAGCAAAGTTGGCTTAATTACCTCTAACATGTCCTTATACTCATCAGGCATCCATGGCAATTTGTAGGTACCTCCATTCATCATTACTTTGACACCATCAATAGAGTTAGGGTTCAAAAATTCAGGTCAAGATGAGAAGCCAAGTTTTTTTAGACTAACACGTGAAATGGAGTTGATTAAGGCTATAACCGAGCCACTTATAACCATTGACTCGACCAAGTTCGGGAGCATCTCAGCCTTTTGAACCCAACCATGCCTCCATAGCTAACACCAACCAAAGTACACTTGTTTATACCAAGTTGTCTCAAGGTCTTAGCCATGGAGTCCCTTTAAAATTCCAGTGACCGGTCATTTCTTAGAGTTGTTGAACCACGAAAAAAGAGGAAATCAGAGACATAGACTGCATACTTTCTGGACAAAGTTAGGACCTGAAATTGCCCTGTTAAGATATCATTGAATCCAAAAGGATGAAGAAACACCACGACAGGCTTTTGTGGCTTTTGCTTGTTGTTCTTGGGTTGTATATGGAGTTCTTTAGCCTTATCAGTGGCTTCACTGGGGACCCAGAAGTGAATGATTGTCCCTGGTTCGATATGAACCTCTAGTTGTTTCATTCCAGCTAGTTTCATTAGCCCTTGCAAGAGGTGTATATATGCAACCAATGAGTTCGCCATCTCTCTCTCTCTCTCTCTCTCTCTCTCTCTTTCGATTGTTTTTACGCTCTACAATAGCATCAACATAGGCTTTGAGTCATCGTATTTAAGCAAGCAAGTAAAGTACAATCCTAAATATTCTTTCTGAGTTAGACTTTTCAATATGGGTATGTAAATTTTATCAATGTAAATTGCTTGATATATAATTAACACGTCTGTGACAAGTAGATATTTCATGAGTCATGACAAAAGGGTAGGACCTATCAATTTATAATACTTGTTTTTTTTCTGGTGTTGAAATAACATTATTTAATTTGTTTTTATATATCTTAAATTATTTATTAATATGTAAAAACAATAATCTAGATTTTTTATGATGATTAATAATGATCATAGTTAGGTTTAATTAAAAAAATATTTGATAACCATGTTATAGTGAAAGATATAAAAATATTTTAAATAATATAATAAATAATAAAAATATTGTGCAGTAAAATAACTTATAATGCGGCGGTGAGGCATTTTAGCATCAGCAAAATTTTAACATGTTTTGTAAACAGTGTGTGAAGAGAATAATATAGAAGAGGTTTTTGTTATATTTTTACTAGAGAATTATTAGAGTTATTTATACAAATGACAAAGGTATAAATAGGGAAATACAATTATGCAATAGAAGATTTGTAGGCTAAATTTATGATGCTAAAATTATGGTGCTTAAATGTTGTAACTGAATTAAAGGCATAATATGTTTATATGTTATTATCCCCCCTTAAGCTGAAGGTGGAAGCAATAATGAGATTGTCTCACAGCTAATGGAATGCTGTGTTGGGTAAGGGTTTGGACATGACATCAGCAATTTGCTCTTTAGCTAAAATGTGTCGGATAAAGAGAGCTTTCTTAGCTATCAGATCACGAACAAAATGAATGTCTATTTCAATGTTTTTAGTGTGAACAAGAGCTATAGGATCAGTAGTGAGAAAACTGCACCAAGATTGTCACACAAAAGTGTTGGTGGCAAGGTGGAAATGCCAATTTCACAAAGGATGTATGTAATCCAACAAACTTTTACTGAAGCAAGTGCAATACTTCAATATCTTACTTCAGTAGTAGATCGAGCAACTATAGTTTGTTTCTTAGCACTCTAAGAAATAAGATTAGATCCCAAGTGAACACAATAACTGGAGGTTTGGTCATCGAGACATCTAACCTAATTAGCATCAGCGTAAACGGTGAGTGTAAGTGTTTGGGATTTGGTGAAGTGTAAGCCATAAAAGATGGTAGACTTTAGATACTGGAGGATTCTATTGACGGCTCTCTAGTGAACATCAATTGGAAAATTTAGAAATTGAGAGACTTTATTAACAGCAAACTGAATATCAGGACGAGTAAGATAAAGATATTGTAGGGCACCAACCATGCTTCTGTATTCAGTTGCGTCTGATAATGGTATGCCATGGTTTTTGGAGAGGGGTAAGGTAGGAGTCATGGGGGTTGGTGTAGGTTTAGATTGGTCAAGATTTGTATGAGAAAGAAGGTCTTTAGTGTATTTGGTTTAGGTGAGGAGAAGATCATTTGGTGTAATAGTGATTTCAATTACAAGAAAGTAGTGAAGAGGGTCGAGGTCTTTGATGGAGAATGTGTCATGTAGGTTATTAGTGAGGGTGGTAATGAAGGATTATGAGAAGCCAGTAACTAGGATATCATCCGCATAAACCAAAAGAAAAGTGGTGTGAATGAAGAGGGAAGTATCGGATTTGGACTGAGTGAATTGGAGGTCTAGAAGTTTTTGAATTAGGTGTTGAAACCAGGCACGAGGAGCTTGTTTTAAACCATAAAGAGCTTTATGAAGGTGACATATATAGTTGGGATGTTGAGGATCTACAAAGCCTGGCGGTTGAATCATGTAAACTAGATCTTGAAGATTTCCATAAAGGAAGGCATTATTGACGTCTAATTGACAAAAGAGCCAAGAATTAAAGAGAGCAATAATGAGGATTATGCTAATAGTGGTTGGTTTGATGACAGAATGAAAGGTATCAGTATAGTTAATATCGGGTGATTGGTGATAGCCTTTTGCAACGAGGCAGGCTTTGTAATGATCTAGTGTTTCATCTAGTTTTCTTTTAGTTTGGAAGACCCATTTGCATCCTACTATATTGGCATTGGTTAGTAGTGGGACAAAGGTCCAGGTTTGGTTTCGATGGAGAGTTTGAAGTTCCTCAGACATAGCTTGACACTAATGAGAGAATTTTCTTGTGAACAAGTAAGGTCAGGAGGATCAGGTATAGAGGTGGTGGTATAAAATGTAACAAATTCTTAAATACTTCTTAGTTTTTGGGTATTTGTACAAGTGCGGGTTGTCATGGGACGGTGAGTTTGCTGAGGTGGTTGAGTGGGTAAAGGTGGAGGTGGTGATGGTGATTGATGGTGTAATGGTGGTTGAGTAGTTGATAACTGCAACGGTAAAGGTAAGTTAATTGTAGGTGTTGATGAGTGTGATATAGGTGGAGTGGTGAGATCAGTGTATGGAAATTGGGTCTCAAGGAAACGAACATGTCAAGAGAGATAGACTTTATTGGTGGTGGGATCAGGACATCGAAAACCTTTATGTTATAAAGAGTATCGGAGAAAGATGTATGGTTTGGACTGGGGAGTGAGCTTATCAGACCTAGTTGAGGCAAGGAAGGGAAAACAAGCACAACTTGAGGTGAGTAAGATTGGGTCTAGTAAGGAAGAGGACTTCATGAGATAATTTGTGTAGATACACTGGTGTAGAAAGAAGATTGATGAGATAGACAACTGTAGAAAAGGCTTCAAACCAAAAGGTTTTTGGTTGGGATGCATGGAGTAGCAAGGTAAGATCGATTTCAGTGATGTGTATAATTTTGCATTCAGCAACATCATTTTGTTGGGATGTGTGTGGACAAGAAATTCGATTGATTATGCCATGGTTGGATGTGTACTAAGAAAAGGGTCTTTTGACGAGTTCAAGGGCACCATCGGTTTGTAATGCTTTGATTGTTATGGAAAGCAGGTTTTCAATAGTGGTTTTGAAATGATAAAATTGATCAAGAGCTTGTGATTAATTGGTTAATGAGTTCATTAATAAAAATGATAAAGTATTGATAACTAGAGAAAGATAAAGTTGGGGAGGGACCCCAAATATAACAATGAATAAACTGTAATGGAGCAGTGGAGATGCGTGATGATGAAGGAAAAGGGAGTCTAGTACTCTTACCTTAAAGATATGAAGTACAACGTTTTATTACATAAGGTTTATTAGAGATATTTCGAAATAAACTAGACATTATGGTATGGTAGGGATGACCAAGTCTTTGATGTCAAATGTTAGAAGGCACTGTGTGAGCAGTGTAGGCAATTAGTTGTGAAATGTGTGAGGAATTTGCATTGGGAAGATATTGCCATGGATATTACCCTTAAGGAGTGGTGTCTTGGTTTCTAGATCTTTCACAATATAAGCAAAAGGGTTAAATTCAATGGAACATGAATCATCAGTGACAAATTGACCAATAGATAGAAGATTGGCAGTTTTTGTGGAACAAGCAAAACATTATTAAGGTAAAGAGGTTTTGGATGATTGGTGAGTGTGCACATGTCAGTGGAAGTTATAGAAAGAGCATTTACATTACCAACAAGTACTTGATTTGTTCCATTGTAGGGCTCTACACTGTCTAGGAGTTGTCGGTCAGATGTCATATAGGCAGAAGCTCTAATGTCAAGAAGCCATTCATTTATAGTGCTAGTGGTGAGATTTGAATTGTTTAGTGGATCATTTATGCTTATGGCAGAAAAGGCATTGTGAAAGGTGTTTGGGTCAGGGTGTGATTAGGCATTTCTGGAGTTGGTATATCTAAAGCGACAGTTAGCAGCGATATGTCCTTTTTTGTAAAATATTTGATAAGTAGTTGAGGTATGGTTGTAATTGGATCTTAGGCTAAAAAATTGATTTTGGGTTAATGGAAATGGTTTGGAATGGGCTGGATATAAGTGCGGGTGATGCTGGTGGGCTAGATAGATGGAGTGGTTGAATTAGGTTGGGTAGGTAGGGTAAGTGGCATGGGCTAGGAAGGTTTTATGTGTGGGGCGGCTTGGATGGGTTGGTGGGTCAAGCCCAAATCCCAAGTTTGGGTTTGAGTTGGGAAAGTGTGGGTGATTAGAGTTGGAGATGTGTTGGTACCGTTGTCCAATTCATCGTCCTCCTCATCTTTAGAGTCTGTTTGTGGTGCCAGCAGTAAAGGAAGAATCGAGGGAGGGGGAGGCATGTATGTGATACAGCATTAATCTCTGCTCGTGTAGAAGGCGCTTTGCTCGGAGCTTAGTAAAGGAAGGTTAGTTCTCGCGATTCTCGACGGTAGTGACAAAGGCTTCATAGTCGAATGGTAATCCTTAGCTTTGATGTTTCTTTTTTGTTTTCTCTTTATTATTCAGACAGCTCTTGACTTTGGGTGTTAGTTTTCTTTCATTTATTTGTTTTTATCTATTAATCGAATATTTTGTCCAGATTTTGACTATATAACTTAAATATTTGTTTAATTGTTTTATTTTGTGATTCAATCAATGGAAATACTTGTTATGACCATGACTTGTGTTATGTTGATGAATATGTGTGAGTAAGTGTTTTTGGTTGAGGTTAAGATTAATATTGGATTAGGACATATTTTTTGTGGTGTGGATTTTTGCTTGATTGAATGCATATTTAGCCTTATTTAGTTTGATCACCTAGATTAAGGCCTTAGGTGAATAAACTTCATAACCATTGGTGTTCAATCTCTAGAAAATCAATCAAGCAACATACTTAAGCCTAGGCGTAGAAAATCCTTAGAATCTTATGTGAGGATACTTAGGATTAACGAACTTAATTTTAGGCCTCTTACATTCATTACCTTTTATTCCAAATTATCTATAGACCAATTAGTTAAATTGAGAGTAAAAGAGAAAAGGAATGCCTATGAACATTGAATATGACTTACTTGAGTGAGGTAAATCCTAAATCAATTCACTGTTATAAATTTTAGGGAACCTAATCTAATTGAAATCCGATGTCTCATCCATTTTTCTGTCATTTGATTAAGTTTAGTTGCATTTAGTTTATTTTGCATATCACATATTTTCTTGATTTGCTTGTTTTAATTCATTTTAAATAAATCAAATCTTAATTGTTTGAGTAATTTTGTATCATTTAAGTTAATTTTCTTGCATGTTGGAATCCTTTGAATACGATACTCAAAATTTACCATTTTATATTACTTGTTGATGAAATACGCTTGCCTCCAGTTTGGTCTAAGATAGAAATTGATTTATATTGTTTTGTTTAAACCACAATAGACTCTTTTTAATGTCATACAATTCCACATCTCATATGAAATAATGTTAATCAATTTAAATGGAACTACAGAAGGTAAATCGTAGTTAGGCATAACTAGGATGAAATAAATATTGCATAAATAATATCATATATTATTAAAGTCCTCATACAAATCCATACTATTATGAAATTTAGTTATGGAGTCAATTACTAAAGAATCACATCTCTTATTAAATAACCAATAAAATCTAAATATACTTCATTACATCGATCTTATCAAAGCAATTTAGCATTCTTAATGCTTAATTTTTACTTAGATTGAACTATTTTGAACTGTTAAAAATTGAATTTAATATTTATGAAATACATATGACTATATCATATAAAGTCAACAGTACACTTAATGAAATACAAGTATTCATCCTTTCATGAATCATTATCTCATCTCATACATCACATGTATCATTTATAACAACTCAATAACATAATCACCCTTTCACTAGAGGTTAATTTGGTTATCCATCAATACAACGAGTTTCATAAGTTTCATAATCAAAAGGATACATATACTCTTATATGCAACTTTATGATTCTCATTATATTGATTTAACCAATATGGTATAAAATGATATTCTTGGTTATCTAACTTTGTACTTTTGTCACTTTATATAAAGCATAAGTCACTCTTACTCTAATACATATAAACTATTTATATAATATGGACTAACTACTTTTACTTAACAATATATTTTTTATCATATCTTGAAAATTACACTAATTTTGAATCTAAATTCAGTATCATATACTCAAAGCATGTATTAGAAATATGCTTGTGATCTCTATCATATCAGTTATTGGTAAGAAAAGTCATGTAATTACTTTCTTTTAATGAAAACTATTATCAAATCATATGAAATACCTTTAATCATTGTCTTTATTTATCCCTTTTAGTAGGTTATACTACATCAAATAATTCCTTTAAGGTACTATAGCTATTAGCTCTATTTCATGCAGCTATTTACATTATACTATCATCGTATTGACATACATCTTACATGTTGTCTTGAAAGATTATGGGATATTGGTCAATTCAAAATGTTACTACATTTTTATCAACTATATGATATTAACACATCTCTTAAACTTTATCACTAATATCCTCAACAGTGGCTATAGTAAGATTACATAATAGACATACAATTCTTTCATCTTTGAGAACATTTCTCAAACTAACTTTATGTCTAAGAAATTTAGTTCACTACTTAGTATCAACTATACTAGCAAAGGTATTATAGTACTTAGAACAACATTAGTGTAAGGTAAGAAAGTAATTGGTGAATGCCATAACAACCAAATAAGATTAAGACTTTAATCATGCATTTGGTTACTCCCTTTATTTTAAACAAATTAATAGTCCTCATTATTAATTTAAGAAATTATCACATAATTTCTTAGTAAGTTAAGATCCTATT
>JAOXYD010016550.1:0-14840 GCA_028565735.1 Pinacopodium congolense
CGACAGTCTCTACCTAGGTTATTAGAAAAGTCAATAAACAACGTGGTTTAAATCAATGAACTAATCAAAGATTGGTTGATCATGAGGGTACTAGTCTTAGATTAGGATAATTTAGGAGTAGACTTCCTAAGCTTTAAGCATATTACTTAAGTATGAGGTATAACCAAACCCTAGGATAGGACCAATAGAGATAAGTTAGTGTCTTAACTATAGCGCTGCCTTGAATCAGAGAAGGCCCTAAATTAAGCATCACTGATCCATCAATTAAATCATAAACTACCAAAACTTAATTGAATAATTTAGGAAAAGCAATCTATGACTCTTTTACAATAGATTGGAATTTTTTAGGATTTTTAGATTAGATTTTAGTTATTTATTTCTTAAATCATAAAGCTGAGTGTTCTCTAGATAAGTGTAACCCGATTGACCTAGTACTTACATCTTATAAACTTTCTCGTGAGATCGATACTCGGAGTCTTAAATATACTCTACTTTATTACTTGATTCAACCGGTATGCTTGCTGAAAGTTGGTCTCGAATTAATTGTTAAATTGAGCGTCAAAAGATAGATTAATTTGAGCTAATTTTGTATGTAGCCAACCGCAATCATAAGTGAACTTCGTAAAGAAAATCCATCTTAGCTTTACTCTTACTTTTAATCAACTGTGTCTTCATTTGATTTTGTTTATATGTTTAGTAGTTTAATATTCGAGTTTGCCAAAGTTTGAATGATTGCATGAACTTGGTCTCTTTGAAAATGAATTGATAGAATTTAATGGTTATATTTAATTTGTTTAAGGAGAAGCAATGATTTAAGGGTGGGGGAATTTGATAGGAATGAATTTTGTTATATTTTGATATGTCATTTGAGTTATATTGTGCTTAATGACAACTTTAATTTCTTAGCACAAGTTTTGGGATTAAAGCACGAAGTTTTGGAGAGAGTTGGACCAAAAATTGGATGGAGGTCTACTTCCTAGAGACATATATAGCGAGTTAGAGAGATCTATATGGTGGTTTGTATAGACCGTCATATACCTTTGAAAATAAGATCAATACTGCAGGCTCCCAGACCGCCACATTGCTCTCCCAGATCCCTATATTAGTACCTGATAGTGAAAAAACAAGGACATAAAGGTATTGATAGGGGTCAAATTGATATGATTTTTATGGTTAATTTGTTGAAATATGACCCCTAATTCAGTGTTTAATTGTTTAATTGATGCCCTATAATGTTTGATTTCCAGAATGGAGCTTAAAGATGAAGATTGGAGCAAAAACATCAAAAAATACCTCTTGTGCTAACCATTAACGACCCCCTAGAGAGGGTGCCGTTGTAGGGATACAGGGTGCCGTTTAACTCCAAGTCAGCAATGTCAGCCCCACATCCTCTAGATTTCAAATATGGCGTGACATTCATTATGCCCCTTGTCTCCTGGCATGGCGCCAAGAACTTGATGTGTGTGATACGTGCCTAAATTTTAATTAAATTATTCAAGAAACGTAAGAACAATACCATAACATATAACTAGGCAAGTGTACCTATCATAGTGTAATATACTTAAGGTGAGTCTAGGATCAAATCTACGGGGGATATTATCACTATTGAGTGTATATCTAAATTATCTAGCTTAATAAGATGCAAAGAGATTGATTTTTTTTTGTAATTAAAATTCAATGAACAATTAAAAGTAAATTTCTTAAATAAACTTGTAAGGGATAACACTATTGATGTGGCTAGGATTCAAGTGATTAATCCCTCTACGATATGTATGTATTAATTGTTCATCTCGGTTTAACTTAATTTCTAGATTCATTAGACTATAGATTACCTAATATAAATCTCACTCTCTCTTAAGTTTTGCAATCCTATTCAAGATAACAAACTAGGCGAAAGTTCTCTCTATCCCACTCTATTAATTGAACGCATTACCTCACTCTATGGAACCTACTATTTTGGCTAAGCTCACACCTAATCCAGACATCTTATGTAAGCCTATGTCTAGGTCTCCATACAAGATGTATTACCTATAGAATGATCTAAAGTATGAAATGATCTCTCAATCAAACATACATGAATTAAAGCATTAAAATTTATGTTTGCATTTGCAGAACATTCTATAAATAATGTTGTTAAAATCCATAAATGATCCTCACATAAAATCTGTCAATTCAAAGTCAAATAAAGAATAAATAATAAATACTACATCCTAATGTTCACAAAAGGCTAAAATCCTAATCAAAAGTTTAGTTCCTAATCATTTTTTGAATCACAAAAACAATCAACAAATAGAAAGGGAAAGAAAAGCTCATGACGAATCAATCTTGATCCTTGTCTCCTTAACGATTGTTTATATTAATTCCTTGCATTGATTCTTGAATCCTTGTGTTTGGAATCCTTCTTTTCCTTAAAAATTGACTAGAGATCCTTTAAAGATGGTCCAAAACCTAAAAAACCTTTCTTGATGACTCCCCCTTATGTTTCGAGGTAAGAGAGTTCATAAAAATAACCTTAGAAAGGTTATTTGAAAAGGCCTCCACACAAGATCCATGATCAAGACCCACGGTTGTGGGTCTTGGTTATAATATCCTCTACCAAGATATCACGACCTTGGGTCTAGGCGTTGGCCATGGATCTCCTGATAGTTTTTATCTTTCTTCGTGTTTTCTATTTTAACCCCTTCTATATAGCTCCAATGGCCATAAATTTTGATATGTAGGTTCCTTACATGATTTTCTTGCACCCTATAAAATTTCTAAATAATATGAGCTCTAAAATTTCCCCTAATGCATCATAAAAATTTCCTGTACCAAAATTGGTGCACGTTTGAGCTTCTCTAGCCTTGAAATTTAATATGTAGGTTCCTCACATGATTTTCTTACACCCTATAAAATATTTAAACAAGATTAACTCATAAATGCCTTCAAGGCATCACCAAAATCACCTGTACTAAAACTGGTGTTTATTTCATCTTCTCTTATTATCCTATTGATGAATCCCTCATGGCTTGCCATATGGCACTGAGAATTGATGTGGAACTTCCTATCATGATGCTCTAAAGTCTGAAAATTAATTCCACATCTCTTCTAGTTCCAAAAGTGTGTCAAAATGCTCACCAAATCCTATAAAACATAAAGAATTATCCAAAACAGCATAAGTAGCATCATTTTCATAAATAAACCAAATATGCACCTAAATCATATGTAAATATCCCTCAAACCTAAGATAATTATTACAAAAAACATGTTTAAAATATGTATAAATAAGATGTTATTAGTATGCTAGGTTTCAATCCCATCCTAAGGAATCAAATGATTTAGCTATTAAGGGCATACTTAGATATTTTTGTATAACCATGTCCTTAAGAATTTGGTATCTAAGACATGCTTTAATAGAATCATTTGGATATTACATTGTGGATTACTCGTATAGCCTGTTAGATAGAAGTACACTTCCTACGCTTGTAAATTCACAAGTAATACATTAGTTTTAAAGTATAACAAAAAGTAAAATTTTGTAGCATTTTCAGCCATGTAAAATGAATACATAACACTTAGTAGATGCTAGCCAAAAATACTTTAACTCTTGCAAAAACTTAGAGATTATGGCATAGACCTTATTAAGGTTCCATTATGTGTGACAACACTATTTTCATATGCCTAACAAAGAATCTAATTCAGCATTCTATGACCAAGGACATATAGATAAGATATCATTTTATTAGAGATCATATACAAAATAATGATATTGAATTGAAATTTATTGATACAACACAAAAAGGGTTGATATGTTCACTAAACTAATGAATGATGATAGGCTTTTTATGATTAAGAGAGAACTAGGAAAGACTGATGGTATGTCTCTTTGAAATTCATTTGAAATTGCATATACTTTTGAACATCTATGTTAAATCTTCCATAACAATTAGTTTTATAACAATTGATAATTAGTATCTTTTAAAATCTTTAACAACTTTTTGACGACCTTAAAAGGGGGGAAATTTTTAGTGATACTAGAGGTTTTGTGTAGGGAAAGTTGCCATTTGTATTATGTTTATGAGATATGAATTGTGTTTTTGATAGATAATATGCTTTTAAATTTCCTTAATCCTTCATTGCCTTATATTACATTGATGCGTAGATTTGGGTGAATGAAATTTGTTATATTAAATGAATTATGGGGGAGTGTAGTTTACATGAAGAAAAATATGATGCTTGGGATTAGGGATAGTATTGAACAATTGGTTTAGTATGTTTTATTCATAATATTTTTGGCTCTTTAATATCATATGTTTTGTCATCATCAAAAAGAGGGATATTTTTTTAATCAAGAGAGGTTCCAATCTTGGTTTTAATGACAAAAAAACAAGTTTGTTACTAATGATTTACTTTACGATGAAGATTTTAAAAGATCAGTTCATTTAATAAATATTTGGAATGAATATAATAGACTTGAAAACCAAAATTAAGCATAAATCAAGATCAAGCAAATTAGGATATTTAAAAAGTTTGTTAGGCAGTTTGAATTTTGTTGTAAATCTTATTTAATGTTCAAATAACTTTTAGGGCTCAAAATTGCATGTGATTTGTTTAAAATACATAAAGTTTCATGAATCAAGAAAATCTAATCTTTTTAGTTTAATTGAAGAGTCTTGATCACTAAAAACTTTGTAGGAAATTTCTGACCATGGTTTAGTCAAATATTGTGAATAGAATAATTTGCGAAGTTTTGAAAAAAAAATTTTAGAAGTTTAAAATTTAGAAAATTTTTAAAAAGTGTATAAATTTTCATAAGCCAAGAGCTATTTTGTATTTTAATTCAATTATAAGGTCTTGGTATCCAATATCACTTTAGGAGACTTTTAAAACTACGTTGAATTGGGTTTCAAGTGAAAGGAAATGTTTTAGTTTGTTTTTAATTTTGAAACATGATATAGAATTCAGAAATCACTATCACAGAATTATCAATCAACTAGTACCAAGTTAGTGGTCAACCAGTTGTAGAAACTGGGTAGATTAGTTAAATAGTGATTAATTGAATAGACATAGGCAGTGGTCGACCATTCGAGGCTAAAAGTGGATAACAACTACCTCCAAATTTTATCAAATGACTTTCTTGATGGGTGTAATGGCTACAAGGCACATCTAATAAGAATTTAAGTTTGTGATGATGGTCAAATAATTTTATAGATTTTTAATGATCTTTTTATGTTTAAATAGATCAAAGTACTTTTTCTTATTGTTGCGTATTCATCACATTTTTTATGTTATTGAGTAAATAATTTGTCTCTTATGATTTTTAATCTAAGAAAAAATATTTGTGTTGCATTCTAAAGCTTTCAAGATGTTTTTAAAGATATTTTTCATCTTGATAAGCTTTTCAGCCCTAGTTATAAGATTTTCAAGTAAGACGCCTTTAACATGTAATTTACTTTGAAAAGGGATTTTGAATTATTGAGATTAGTTATACAAAGGTTCCTCTTGACCTTGAAAAAAAAACTTATAAAAGATTTCTCTTCACTTTCACAAAAGAAGATTGGTTTTATAGGGTTCCTCTTAAACTATAAAATTTAGTGTGGCAACACTCTCTTCCTCAACTCTTTATATTACTTGTGCACTTCATTTATATCTATATTGTAACTATTTGGCATAAACGTATTCATCACATTTTAGTTGAATTTTCGTTAAGGTTGCATTGTTTATAACATTGGTTTAGTTGTTAAGTTTAGAAAATGTTAGTCACCTATTTTACCTCCTTCCCCTTAGGTGCCACTAATTCTAATAAAAGAATTCTTAAGAAAAAAAGGCTAAGATTTTTTATAAGATAATAGAGTTGGAAAGTTATTTTAAAGCTAATATTAGTAAAAAAACTAATGAGAATCTTACATTATTACAATGAAATTTGAATCAATATCTGATTATGCAATCTATTAGCACAAGATTTATTACTTATCCTAGTATCTATCATTTACTTATGATTCTTGTTTAAGTACTAATGGTTGAATAGTGAATTCTCACTTCAGTTGTCTTCCTTCAACAACATTTGAGGTTCTATCGTAAGTCAAAAGTTGATTATTTGCTGAAAATATTTGAGGCAAACTTTATACTTAATAGTATATCTAGAATATTATCTTATATATTTTTTATTATGAGACAAGTATATAAATTGCAGATATTGATGAAGTCATTCATTGTTTTGTAAGTTCATTCAAAGAAAAGTCTAATGATGAAGGTATATCTATTTGTTAATAATCATATGTTTATTTAATCTATTTGTTGCATAGTTAGGTATGATTTTTGTAACTATATCTTTTCAAATATAGAGTAAGTTCTGCAATGTGATGGCAATTTTAACTAAAGACAATATTAGTAGGTAATTATAAGTGGTGTTATGACCATTAAAAAAAGATAAGTTCAAGTAAATTCTTCTTATGAATTTTCAAATTATATGCAGTATTAACATATAGTTATTAAGTAATATTGATGCCACATGTGTAATAAAATAGTACTTATTTCAAAATATTTATCTTGTTGTATAAAGGGTGTTAATTTTATATTTGCCCTGTACTTTTGTTGAAACAAGGATGTAACTCATTATAAGTGGTTTTAGGAGAGGTTTTTGCGAGGAAGATCAAACCAAATGGCTTTACTAAAAAGTCTTTGAAGTTATTATGTACCCTTTTTTAGTTTTTGATGCTTAGAACTCAAACTTAGTTTTATCTTTCTTCACATGTATTTTTAGTTCTTTTAAAAGTTTTATATATTCTTGCAACTTTGTGTTGGTCACATTTTTCGATCATTATATTATTTTAGATTGATTTCTTCAAGAGTAATTATGTATAGTATGCTTACATATTGTTTTGGAATTGATTCTTTTAGAATGTTTCTTATTGTTTCATTATTTTTTGTATCTATTTCTTAAGCACATCTCACATCTAATACTAAAATTTTCTTCTAGATTTTCATTACATCTCACATGTATATATGTATATATATATATGTATATATGTATGCATATATTAGGAGTATGAATTGAGGACCTATTAGTAAAAGTCCTAGTGCTAGCGATAAAATATATGGTTTTATGTGATAGGCTTCTAGATAAGGGTGTGTTCTTTGATAACTTAAGATTTGATTTGAGATGCCAAAATGCCCAAATTATATTTCTTATGAATGAAAATGTAGGTTTGGACCTAAAAAGAGCATTTTAAGTTAAAAAGACCAAGTTTGGACAAGAATTGGAGAAGATTACACAAAGGATCAAAATTTAGGAGCTCAACGGCCAGTATTAATGGGGTTGTTAATCTCCTCAAGCCTATTATTGATAGTCGTGTATCAGACCTTTAGATGACAGATGACATAGAGCATTGTTAAAGGCACTATTAAGTATTGTTGAACATGTAGAAAGCCTTTTTCTCCATTATATTTAAGGGCAATCAGTACTTTTCATCCCTAAAACTATTTAACCCTAATTTAGGGAATATTTAAGGGGGCCAAGCAAACCATTTCATCATCTCATTTAGTAGTTACTTGATATCCTTACAGTCTCCTCTTCTTCTTCTTTTTTTAGTGTTTTAAGCTTTCCTTTAAGTTGCATTTTGAGAATACTCTTCTACTTTATGTTCTATAAGGATTAGAACTTTGTTTTCATCAAGGTTTTGCTACTATTTAATTGTTTTACTTAGTTTTTATGTTATTGCATTTGGATTGATTTGGATAGTTGTCTCAACCTTTTAATACTATTAAATAAAGTGTTTAATCTTTATTTTAATCATCTCTACTTGGTAGTCACCATGTTTCTTTTGAACTTATTTTTTGGTTGATTTCAATATGTTAGAGAAAATTTTTAGGAGTTAAAAGGTATTAAAGGGATGATGGGGTGAGAATTTTGAGAATAAAATTGAGTTTTCATCATATTGTTTTTTCATGCTCAAACTAAATCAAAACTTTAGTTAAATCCCAAGAATTAGGGATTACGTATAAGATTAATAACCCTATTTTTAATTTCTAGTTCGAATGCTAGGTATGGAAAAGTGATTCGTAATTGTCATTAATGAATACCAAAAGTAGCAATAGATTAACTAATTTTGTAAGCAAAACTTAGTCGATTAGTCTAGGGTTTTGATTCATTAAGTTACAAGATTAGAGCTTGCGAGATTATGGATTAAGTTAGTTATTCCCTATTTCTTAATGCAATTACTCCGTTTAATCTAGAAAGCTTGTTTTAGGTTATTGCTTAGTTATGGGTATTTTTAGAGCTCATTGGATTTACCTGTCATTGGACGAACTCAAAAAGGGAAAAGAACATAATTTACATGATTTCGATAATAATAAATTTTCTTTCCCAATTCTTGATGATATCTTCTACCCACTTTTTTTAATAATGTTATTTATTTCTTTCTATTTTGCTTAATAATGTACATTGATGGTCACTTGCTTGCTAATAATCTGTTTTGCATGTGATAGCATTGTTTTTATCCTTATGTATTTAAGATTTATGCACTAAATCATTGGCATTTAGTGGTTTTCACTTGTACTCAATTAAATTTTTACTTTTGAACGAGATTGATTAAGTGGAATATTTAAGTCATTGCTTGAGGACAAGAAAGGATTCGAGTATGGGGAAATTTGATAGGGGTGAGTTCTTTGATAGTTTAAGATGTGATTTATGATGGTTTTCCCCCTATTTTAATGCCTAAATTATGTTTCTTATAAATGAACGTGTAGGTTTAGACCTAAACAGACAAATTTTAGGTTAAAAAGACTAAGTTTGCATGAGAATTAGAGAATATTGTACAAAGGATCAAAATCGACCAGTTCAACAGTGGGTACCAATGACACTGTTGATCTGCCTAGAACCGTCATTGATAATTGAGTATTAGACCCTTAAATGATGAAAGACATGTGGTGTCATTAAAGACATTATTGAGTGTCATTAAACATGTAAAAAGCATTTTTTCCATTGGAATCAAGGGTAGTCAAGACTTTGATCCCTAAAATGTTTTAAGCCAAATTGGGGGAATATTTAAGGAGGCTAAGCAGACCATTTCTTCATATCTTTACCTCATGTTAGTAGCCACTTGATTTCTTCATGGTTTCCTCTCTCCTTTTTTGTGTTTTAAACTTTCCTTTAAGTTGTATTTTGAGAATGCTCTTCTATTTTATGTTTTAGAGGGATTAGAACTTTACTTCCTTCTAGATTTTGCTATTATTTTGTTATTTTACTTGGTTTTTATGTTATTACATTTGGATTATGTTTGATAGTTATGTAAACCTTTGAATATTGTTGAATAAAGTGTTGAATCTTTATTTTCATTGTCTCTACTACTATTCATCATATTTCCTTGGAATTTAGTTTTTAGTTTAGTTTTTTTTAATATGTTAAGTTAAATTTTTATAAGTTAGAAGGTATTAAGGGTTTATACGATTACAATTGCGAGAATAAAATTGGGTTTTAATGGGTATTGTGTTTTTATGCTTAACTTTTGTTAAATGCCAAGAATTAGGGATTATGTGTATGATTGATCACCTTATTTTTAATATCTAGTTTGAACAATAGGTAAGAGTTAGTGATTTTTAATTGTCATTAGCAAATACCAAAAGAAGCAATAGACTAATTAATTTTGTAAGTAAATCTTAGTCTATTAATCTAATATTTTAATTCTTTAATTTATATGATTCGAGCTTTCAAGATTATGGATTAAGTTAGTTGTTCCCTATTGCTTAATGTTATTACTCCATTAAATCTCAGGAGCTTATTTTAGGTTATCACATAGTTATGGATGTTTTCAAAGCGTACTGGTTTTACCTATCACTGAAAGATCTTAAGACGTAAGAGTGTGTTTTTTTCCATAAGCTAACATTTTAACTAGAAAACAAATTTCATGTTTTCGATGATCAATTGTCTTTCCCAATTCCTGATAATATCTTTGTCTCGCTTTTTCTAGTTTTTTTATTTGTTTCATTTGCATTTTTAGATATTTGCCTTAATTTCTTTATTTATATTTATGTTTATTTTATTATAATCATGTTAAGGGTTTTTATTTTATGCAACATTGGAAATAGCTAAGATCTATCAGTTTTCTATGGGATTAACTTTTACTTGCCCTATTGATTGCCAACAACAAGCCTAACACCTCCATAATTATTTTTTGCCAAGTTTTATTTTAACTTTGAACTACTTGATCTTCCTTTTTATGGTCAACATAAAAGAACTTCCTTCCTATTCTTTGTTCTTGATTTTACGATTTCTTTTAAAGTTTGTATTGGTTAAGCTTGTATTATGCTTTTTTAAGTCTGTGGATTCTCTTTTGAGCCTTGTGCTAAAGGTTAAAAAAAGGATAATTTCATTATCACTAGATAGAATCTTGCTCAACTTACACAAAATATACTTGAGAATGTTGTATAGCAAAGTTAATCATAATAAGAACTAACAAAAAATAACATATTTAGATATGGGTTAACTAACAAAATACATTACCTTTTGTTTACCTATTGGTTAATTATTAATTATATTGGTAATGATTTTCAAACTTACTTAAATTTCAATAGACTTTAGGATTCTTGAACATACTTAAGCGTCATCAATATTCAAGCTAGTTCCAAATGTTAGCTTGAGATTGATTGGGCTTTGGTGAGCTCAAGCTAACAAGAAAAAAATCAAGCTTGGACATGGTCTAGTGGCCAATGCCATGTCATTTAAAGATTGTAAGTTTTCACTCTAAAGTGAGATATTAAAGTTGAAAATTTTGTCATATAAGTTCACCTTTAAATACATTATCCTATCAATAAGATAGTAATGTACATTTTCTTAGTCACACAATTTTAACATATTAAAATTAGGATTGGAATACTAACTAAAGTCAAATTATATGAAGTAATACTTATTATTTTTTAGAAATTTATTATTTAGAAATACTACATGGCCCCCCTCATGGCATCCTTTATTAATTAAGTTGAAAATATGAGTTAACATGGCTAAGAGAAGAAAGTTTAGTAAATTAACCAAAGGGTATCTTTGGAAATTAATAAACTTTAAAAGCCATTTAACCTAAACTCTTTCTTCTCTTCCCTATTCAACTCTTTCTTTTATTCCATGTTCCTTCATCCTGCTATGCAATTGGTGTTGCTCCTGTCTCCATCCTTTGACACTCCAAAATACACTAAAGGCCTTTTCACCTAAACTCTTTCTTCTTTTCCATATTCCACTCTTTCTTCTCTTCCCTACTCCTATATTTTATTATGTCATCAGTGTTTCTCCTACCTCCATTCTTTGACCCACAAAAAAAATATTATTGTTAACATGTAAACAGAACATGTTTTCACACTTCCGTCATGAATCTAATTTCTCATCTTGGATTTACCAATGTTGTTGTGTAAGCACTACTAGTCCTTGAGTTTAGTTTCACAATGCAACTTCTTTCAATATTGTCATATTAGTTTACATTTTACATGTTAATTCACATTTTCAATATTGGTATGTTACCTTACATTTTATGATTTTAGGGTCAGCCATGTGGTCTAAAGATTAGAAATAGATCACATGAAACTGTGGGATATAAATGGCTAAGGTTGAATCTATGATTATTGTAGAAGAGCATAACACTATGTAAATTACCAAGGTTAACATACTCAACCGTTTTATATTAATGACTAGAACACATAATTGTATCTGGTAGGTGTTGAAAAAGGATTTTTAAAAAAAAATAATAAGGGAGAGTTGAAATTGGAAGGGGTGAGAACAATGATATGCAAAAGGGGAAAAAAGAAGAAAGAATAATGAAGAGTTAAAATAAACACAGGTAAGAAAAAAGATGCTAAGTAGAAGGAAAAATATTCATTTTAAGCAATGGATTTTCAGGATTAGAAAAACTAAGGGTGGGTCAACTAAGGGGGGTTATATAATTGAACCTTTTCAAGATGAACCATAGTGTTTTCCAATTGGAAAATTATTTTGTTTCAATTATAGGAAGTGATGATTTGGTTTATATATTCTATAAAACATGCTAGTGTGAAGTGATTATGTAGTATTAATGGAGTTTATGTAATTTTGTCAATGAATCTTGTACCATATGAATTTTAAGTATATATCCAAAAGTGGTAGGCATTATTCTTTCTATTGTTACACTTTATCTATGATCAATATGTGATGGTCTTAAAATTTATGATATTTTATATACAAAGGAAAAATATGATAGTAAAATACTAAGGCAAAATATGATAGTAAAATACTAAAGTGCAATACTTAATTATAAGTATGTTATTCAATTATAACTCAAGCGGTAGTATGAGGTGGGCATAATGGTGGCACAATTTGGATATATTTGTGGTCTGGCTTATATAAAGTTTTGTCTTATTATATAGTTGGATGTAGTCTTTTTGAAACATAGTTGTATTGTTTTGGTAAGAAGTAATGTATCTACCCTGCGTATAGAGCTAGTACAAATCACACAATAATGATGTATAGATTAGGTAAATTGTAGGTCTGTAATGAACGAAGGCACTGTATGATTTTTACATCGCTATATGTAAATGTGTATGCATGTAATTTATTGTGTGGCTTAACATGTACTATACAATTGATCTACATAAACAATACAATATACAAGAGCATTCCATACATCCAGTAAATTAAGGACGAGGTTGTAGAAAATGTAAGAGATTGTTATTAAAATTATTTCTTTTGGTTTATATGAAGCAATTACTTAGCTTGTATAAGATTCTCCAATGGTATATAAAGACGGATTATGTGCTCCATAAAATGTGTTGGTATAAAATTATTATATAGTATAAATGGAGTTAATGTAATTTTATTGATGAATCTTTATACCATGTGAATTTAAGATATGTATCAAAAATTATACACATTGTATATTATGATGGTACATTTTATCTATTATTGGTATATAAAGGGCCTAAAAATTATAATATTTTATGTACAAAGGTGTAATATGTTAGAAAATGAATAAAGCATAATACTCGATTATAAGTATGTTGTTCCATTATAACTCGGTGATAGATAGACATAACGGTAGTACAGTTTGGATATATTTATAGCATGGCTTATATGAAGTTTTGAAATGTTATGTAGTTGAATGTAGACTTTGTGAAATGTCGTTGACTTTCTGCATTTTAAGTGATGTATATTCCCTATGTGTAAGGCTATTTCTGATTATACAACATTATTATACAAGAAGGTATATGATTTTTTAAGATATTATAGGAACGTTATAAAAGGAGTAATATGATTTTTATATCGTGATATGTAATTGTATATATGTGATATTTATTTTGTGGATTAAAATATATTATACAATTTTTGTACATAAACAATACAATATACAACTTCATTCCATACATCTGGTAAATTAAGGACAAGGTCGTAAAAAACATAGGAGATTAAAGTACAAAAGACACTAATTCTATGCACAAATTATGGGACAAACATGTATAAAAAACCATCATAATTACATTTATGGAAAAATAAAAATATAAGGTTGCAGAAGATTTCTAACCCTAATATGAATATGGTGATAGGAATTCGTTGCATGATAAAAATCTCAATCTGTATGAAACTTAAAAGGCTAAAATCTGAGTATGCCATTAAAGAAAACATGGAATGACTATGATTAGTCAACTACTGAAAAAGCTAGGTCAATAATAAGAAGGTATCAGTTAATAGGATGCATTTAATTCATTAATCATAATGATTAAAAGGGTATTACACAAAATTCAGATGACAACCCTAAATAACTGTTATTACTCTTGTATTCTTATACATGACTAGATAAGTAACATGTTTCCAAGCCTTGTTTCTATTGTTTTCCACCAATGTTTAAACATGAATAAGAGAAGTGACACCCTATTAAACTACAGTATCATCTTTATGCCCTTCTTCAACAAGTTTGTTCACTGTATGAAAATAAAAATTAGGGAAAAATCATTGAAATATAGATGTTTTAAAGTCATGTAGATGTACTACTTGAAAAGCCTTTCTAACGTAGATTAATATCTTTTTTCCCCCTAAAAATTGTGATGCTAGGGATGAAAGCTATGCCTATAAGAAACTAAAGTCAAAGAAATGGTAAAGAAAGGGAGTACACGACTCAATGATCTCTTTGCTTAAAGATGAGGTTAGTGATAAAAAAATGAAACTTATCATATGGCTAGTGAGAACGGGGTAGAAACTTAAAGAGAAGATGTCCTAAAATTGCTAGTGGATGATTAACAATCATGTAATATCTAAAATGGAAGCTCAAAGAGAAGTTATACTAGCATCTTTGTTACACAAATTCCAATGGTAAAGAGGCGTGACTTTGTATTGGTTTAAATTTTAGTTCATATAATATGTGCTTGCAAAAGGATTGGTGATGTGCGAAAAAGTTTTGTATATTTATGATAACACTATATAGCAACGTCATTTAATTGGTTATTATTCACTCGCAGAACAAACAACTAGTTTTACGGTCAAAACCCCAAGTGTACGAGTCGTACTTGTAGTAAATAACGGATATCGATCTCATGAGGATTGTATCTAGACACCCTATTAATTTGATTTGCACTTTATTTAATAAATTGATTTACACAAATTAAATAAAAAGAAATAAATAAGATGCAGATAAATTTAGGAGCAAGAGCGAGCAACACAACCAATCGCCAACACAACAAATAGAAATTTGGAGAAAATCAAGATTTAAGAATAGGACTTATTGTTATCCTTATTTGTTTCCCTTTGGTTTAACTGATCTAATTTATATTTGGCCTAAGATTTCCTAATATTTTAGCTACCCTCTCTTAAGGTGCAACTAAATGTCACTAATTAAATAATCTAGGATTAACTT